>OV725078.1:78019610-78022110 GCA_928085145.1 Nezara viridula
TGTTTCTCTCATCTTCTCAGTAATACGATTATAGTGAGCTACAGGTGTTGCAGCATACTGTCCGTTTGACTGCCTTGAAGATTTCGTCTCCCGGAACATTTGAAAAATGTCGTCTTCGGTGGGGGGTTCCTCTGTCCCCTACTCAAAGCATTTCATGCTGGCACACTGCGCCACCAAGTGCCCACTCTTCCCACAGACGTTACATCTCCTCTCTTCTTTCCGTTGGCTAGCCCTCTATTTTGCCCTGGTCTTCGTTCCGCTCCTATGGGTTTCTCTCTCCCGCCGTATGCGGACTCTCTCCTTTTCCAATTCGTTGGTGTACTCCTAGGCCTCTTATAAAATACCCTACTCCATCCTGGTTCCTCCACCTCTAGCCGGGTTTCCTCTTCTCGGGCGCTGGAATCTACCATCTCTTGAGCACACTCAATAGATGATCGTTTTCTGGGTAAGCCCTCATCCTTCCCGGTTTCCTTAGCTAGTTGCACCTTCAGTATGGTATACAAAAAGGCCATCTTATCTTCTACCTCCGGGACGCTCGCTGTTTCTCTCATCTTCTCAGTAATACGATTATAGTGAGCTACAAGTGTTGCAGCATACTGTCCGTTTGACTGCCTTGAAGATTTCGTCTCCCGGAACATTTGAAAAATGTCGTCTTCGGTGGTCCACCTGCCGTCTCCATAAGCCCTATAGAAGGCCTTTCTTTAACTCTTTCCCACGGTGTCTCTTCATCCAGGGTATATATATATATATATATATATATATATATATATATATATATATATATATATATATATATAAGTAAAGGTACGGATCATTTTTTTAAGGGTGGAGACCGTTTGATGGCGAGGATAGACGCGAAGTGGGGGGGGGGGACCTTATCAATGCTGGAGACGAGGAAGCTCCTAAGGCGGCTCTAGTATGTAGGGTAAAAAGAACCATAAGATCCTAAACCACATCCAGGAGGACGAAGACACACCGTGGGAAAGATTTAAAGAAAGGCCTTCTTTAGGGCTTATGGAGATGGCAGGTGGACCACCGAAGAGTACATTTTTCAAATGTTCCAGGAGACGAAGGTGCAACTAGCTAAGGAAACCGGGAAGGAGGAGGGCTTACCCAGAAAACGATCATCTATTGAGTGTGCTCAAGAGATGGTAGATTCCAGCGCCCAACGAATTGGAAAAGGAGAGAGTCCGCATACGGCGGGAGAGAGAAACCCATAGGAGCGGAACGAAGACCAGGGCAAAATAGAGGGCTAGCCAACGGAAAGAAGAGAGGAGATGTAACGTCTGTGGGAAGAGTGGGCACTTGGTGGCGCAGTGTGCCAGCACGAAATGCTTTGAGTAGGGGACAGAGGGACACATTGCGAGGCAATGTCCTTATATGTTTTCGAGAAGAGACTCACAACGAATAGAGCCGATGGACGTGAACGCTCAAGGGTTGAGGAGAAGGAAGAAACACTCCAGGAGGAGTGAGTCATCAAGACATTTTCTTTATGGAGGGGGATACATTGGGGGTGAGAGATAGAACGATGCATGAGATCTCGTTAAAGCACGAACAGGTGAGCTATGTAAAAGAGAGGAGATATCCGCAGGCTCTTCGCCAACACATTAGGGAAGAGTTGCAAAGCTTAAAGAAACAGGGTATAATTTTTGATAGCACGTCGCTATACAACAGTCCGCTAAGGGCAGTAAAAAAGAAAAGCGCGCCCGGAGAGAATAAGGAGAAATACCGAGTGGTAATTGATTACCGCAAATTGAATGAAAATACCGTAGATGAAAAATATCCAATCCCCAAGTTTGAGGACATTTTAGATAGGCTGAGCGGGGCAACGGTATTTAGTACGCTGGATTTAAAAGTGGGATACCACCAAATTAGAATGCTCCCGAAAGACCAGTCGAAGACAGCGTTCACATTCGAGAGGGGGCAATATGAAATTACTAGGATACCGTTTGGTCTCAAGAATGCCACTATAACATTCCAGCGGTTGATGGACGAGTTTCTAAGGGGGATTGATGAAGGGATGTGTCAAATTTACATGGACGACTTGTTGGTGTTCAGCAAAACCGAGGCAGAGCATGTGGAGCATCTACGGAGTGTGTTCGAGAGAGTGAGACGATTTGGGCTGACATTGTCTAACGAGAAGTCGTTGTTAGGGCAAGACCACATAAATTTTTTAGGTGACACGATCTCAGACGGTGCAGTACGGTAAGTACGGAAACAGCAGGATAACGACTATAATCACTCCATACATACTGCAACGGGGTTCTCACCATTCGAAATTCTCTTCGGACTACGCGGGTGGCAACGGGACTGTGGGGGCACAGCTGCGGACGAGCAGATGACAGGGAGGATGATTAATAATAAAATGGAATTGGGCAATCTATGGGAGAAAGTTAAAGGAAAAATAGAGAGGGAAAATCGCAAAAGAGTGGCGCGGGAAAATTTGAAAGAGAAGGAGATAACGGGAGGATTGAAAATCGAGTCCATTGTTTATCGCAGG
>OV725078.1:78024610-78212110 GCA_928085145.1 Nezara viridula
ACTAGGAGAGGGAAGGTGTCTGGAACTGAACCGCAAGACCGCACCATTGCTAGCAATGGAAGTGGGTTACACGATGCACCACAGAGTGCAGTGGTGGTGTTTAATCATTGCCTTACAATTACATCACAGCCTGATCTGGAAGATAGATTTATTTCAGTTGCCAATGTAGATTACGTAGGCATTAACTTTGACTTGATCAATGTTTATGCAAAATTCGCACTCCCACTGGAAGACATACTGACAAAATTGCAGCTGGTAGTACGGAAGCTGAGTAAGAACATCTTAATAATGGGCGATTTTAATGCTCACTCAATTTTGTGGGGCAGCCGAAGAACCGATAGAAAAGGCGTACTGCTGGAGGATTTTGCTGCAAGGAATGGCCTAACCATTGTAAATGATCCCACGGCCTTGCCAACGTTTTCGGGATCCAGCGGAGAATCATTTATCGATATAACTCTGGCATCACCTGGCATTGGCCAGCTTATTAGCTTTTGGAAAGTCGAGGATTGGACCTGCAGTGATCACCGGGTGGTTTTATTTGAAATAAACCTAAACAATCGAGAAAAGCGATACCATAAGGAACGTTTTGTGACGGAGGGAGCTGAGTGGGAGCGTGTTGCTGAGAATATTGCATGGCACCTAACAGAGCTGGAGCAACACCATCATATGGAATTAGAAAAAGAGGCAGCGAAAATCTCAACAGAAATTTTCACAGCGGTTAAGGAGGTGTTGCCCATAACACGAGAGTCAATAAGAAATGGACAAGTATGGTGGAACACACAACTCACAAGCCTGAAGCGGGAGACCTACAGAGCAAGACGCCGATTTCAGCGAGAAAACGATGCTGTTACCAAAAGAAATGTCAAAAAAGCATATTACGAACTTAATAAGAGTTTCCAAAAGGCAATAGGAAAAGCAAAGAAAGAGACATGGCACCGATACCTAGACCAATGCAAAAGCCCTTGGGGACTAGCCTATCGGAGAGCCCTTGATAAAATCTCAAATAGAAACTCCTTCACATCGTTTATGCACAATGGGGATGCAACCAGAACGGCAGATGAGGCTGTTAATGCTATAATGGTGAGATCTTTCCCTGAAGACGAACTAACTTCAGACACAGAAGACCATGCACACAAAAGAATTGCAATGTGTGAACTTCCGCAAACCGAAGATGGGCTTCCATGGGAAGAGGAAGACGTGGGTTGGCTATGGGACAACTCCGATCGGGAAAGGCACCAGGACCGGATATGATAGGAGCCGATATCCTTAGAAATACAAAAAACGCACTGATTAAGCCTTTAACTACGTTCTACAACCGATGCTTGAATGAAGGCATTTTCCCCTGTATCTGGAAACAGGCTGAGCTGGTTACTATCTTGAAGCCCGGTATAACAGAAGTCACTGCTAAATCTTACCGCCCAATATGCCTCCTAAATGTAATGGGGAAAGTTCTGGAAAGCCTAATGCTGCAACGCCTAAAAGACGTAACCGATTTGCTCTCTCCTGATCAATTCGGAGGTCGAAAAGGACAGTCAACAACGGATGCCATCAACCAGCTCATATCAACAGCTAAGGACTCGCCCTATAAATATTTTGTAGTCCTCTTCTATGATGTTGCTGGCGCGTTCGATAATATGTGGTGGCCTGCTATTATGGACGAGCTAAAGAAACTAAAATGCCCCAGAAATATATACAGGCTCATATTATCATTTTTATCGAAGCGCTCTGTCTACTATCAACTTCCGGGAAGGAGAATAACGAGGCCAGTCCAGAGGGGTTGTGCTCAGGGATCAGTTTTGGGACTCCCCCTATGGAATATCAACATGAACCCTCTCCTTGTTAAATTGAGAGCTGCCGGGTATACGCCATCTGCTTACGTGGACGACTTTGCTGTTGGAATAGAGGCAAAATCACGACAAGATTTGGAAATAAGGGCAGCGGAAGTCACTGACATAGTCTTGCAATGGTGCCAGGAAAATAAACTCTCTTTAAATTTTCAGAAGACTCGACTCCTGTTTTTGAAGGGAAAAATGGTAGGGTTTCTCCCCAGAGTAAAGTTAGGAGATGTCCTAATAAAACCATCTCAGGAAGTGAAGTTCTTAGGAGTCCTATTGGGCGAGAGGTGTAACTTCACTAACCACCTAAAAGAAATTAAGAGCAAAACTATTGTCCGTTACAGTTGCCTTAAAACGATGGCAGGGACCACCTGGGGTCTCAAATATGGTTACCGGGAAACCCTATATAAGGCTTCTTTCTTGCCTATTGCATTATATGCGGCGCCGGTCTGGGGCCAGAAACTGAGACAGTCAGACATCAGTGTGCTGGAGCAAGCTCAAAGAAGATCTCTCCTACTGGTGACAGGAGCGTACAGAACGGCACCCACTTCGGCTTTGCAAGTAATTACAGGACAATTGCCTATAGACCTGAAAATACAAATATCTATAGCCAAATATAGAATAAAGAGAGGAGTGCCAGCAAATGTGGGAACAAGCTGTTTTGTGTGCCCTAGTGGAAGGTACGACGAGGTAGCCAACAGAATAGAAGAACTAGTCCTTTCTGAATGGCAGAGAAGGTGGGATGCATGCGAGACTGGAAGACTGACCCATGAGTTCTTCCCAGATGTCAGGAGAAGAATCAAGAATGACTGGGTGGAGACGGATTTCTGGACAGTTCAACTCCTCACAGGCCATGGAGACATAAATGAAAAATTACATTTTTTTCATAGAAGAGCCAGTCCGAATTGTCACTGCGGGGCTGTTGAGGACGCTAGACACATAATTTTGGAATGTCCAATGTACACTGGCGCCCGACAAGCATTGGCAGGAGAGTACTCCATGTTGGAATGGCCTCCTCAGTCTCTGGACAAGCTTGTGGAGACACCTGAGATATTTGATGCCTTTAAGAAATACGCCAGGAGGATATTCCATGAAAAAATAGCAAGAGAGGAAAGAATAAACCGGTGATATACCAAATACATACATTTATAGTTATCATAAGATTTAGAAATAGTATATATAAACTTAGTAATAGGCCCACAATAAGTAGGTAGGAAGTTACTGGAGTCCTGTTTGGTGGGAACAGCCCTCCAGTTGCAGGCAGCCCATTAGTGTAGGTTTATCCGTAATAATCAATGCCCCAATCAAACTAAAAGACCGAATCTTGCCTCACTTTGACCCAAGAATTTGGATCAAAGTGAGAGCAGACCTGCCCGCTTGGTTACCAATCCTGGTAACCGAGCCCTTTAAATTCGTGGCATATTTTTCAGTTAGAAAATTGGATGTACCGCTGGTATAGGGTTGCCCTAAGGTACAGCGGGGGGAAAGAAGGAAAAAAAAAAAAAAAAAAAAGGGGAGAGAGAGAGAGAGGGAGTGATAGAGAGAGAGAGAGAGGGAGAGAGAGGGAGGAGAGAGGGAGAGAAAGAGGGAGGGAGAGAATGAGGGAGAGAGGGAGGGAGAGAGGGAGAGGGGTTGGAGAGGGGAAGGGAGAGGGGGAGAGAAATGGGGTGAGAGGGGAGAGAGAGAGGGTGTGAGAGAGGGGAAAAGAGAGAGAGGAGAGAGGGAGTGAGAGGGGGTGAGAGGGAGAGGGAGAGGGTGAGGGAGAGGGAGAGGGAGAGAGTGAGAGGGAGTGCGAGAGGGGGAGACGGAGTGGGTGAGGGTGAGGGAGAGAGAGTGGGAGAGGAGAGAGAGTGGGAGAGGGAGGGGGAGATGGAGAGGGAGAGAGGGAGAGGGAGGCGGAGGGGGAGGCGGGAGGGGGAGGTAGATGGGGTGAGAGGGGAGAGAGAGGGAGTGAGTGAGAGGGAGAGAGAGAGAGGAGAGAGGGAGATAGAGAGGGGGTGAGAGTGAGAGGGAGAGGGTGAGGGAGAGGGAGAGGGAGAGGGAGAGAGTGAGAGGGAGTGCGAGAGGGGGAGACGGAGTGGGTGAGGGTGAGGGAGAGGGAGACGGAGTGAGAGAGGGTGATGGAGAGGGAGAGAGAGTGGGAGTTAGAGTACACTTTATGTACAATATAAAAGAGTGACAAAATCATAAAGGTTTTATTATAGAAACAACATGACTTAAATTCCTATTTTAAATACATATGTGTGACTATTAAGGTAAAGATGTTTACTAGAACGTGTTTCTCAACACGTATATTTGTTTCATTTTATGAATTTCACGTCACTATACGTTTCAATTCGGTGAATTTATCTTTGGTTAAACCGCCTGCTTTCCAAAAGATAGCTTTGAGTTGAGTCTTGGCTAAGTCTTTAGAAAGCTTGCGAGTATCCAGGGAGAACGTGGACTAACTGTCCGGACGCTATCACTTCACCCTTTAAATAGTTTTTATTTTATTTTATAAAAATAAAACTATCTCTGAATTTCACGTGATTTACACTTAATACAAATTTGTCAAAGCATTAACCCTTCCAGGCCGGGGCGCTGCCAGAATGATACCACGTGGCACAAGCCTTCTCCTAAAAAAAAAAAATAGACTGCAATCCATGTTGAACGAGAGCCCATCGAGAAAATTGAAGGGAAAAAAAAGTTAGTGAAAGATGGTCCACCTCGGACCGCTCTATTGGTAGAGATGAAGTAATTAGACTAAGGATAGGACATACAAACCTAACATATTCTTATCTAAGAACGTAAAGAAGTAAACAGCCTATACCAAAATTCCAACACTGCTACAGCACTTTCACAGTCAGTCAAATTCTTCAAGAGTGTCCTTATTTCTTATCAATTATAACCAAATTAGGAATTATACTAAAAGTATCAGTCATTTTAATTAACGATGAAGTTAAATTTAATTGTTTTTCTAAAATAATTTTGAATTTTAAATACAATTTCTCGAAACAATTCAAATACATTGTAATTAAAATACAATGTATTTTGAAAACACAAAATACATAATATTTGGAAATTACATTTTGTCCAGCTTTGGTATAAATAACTGTACGACGTTATGTAATCCTTTTTCTGGACATAGATAAATTTGGGCGATAGTCGTTTGATAGCAGTAACCGTAAAGAAAACAATAAATAACAGTTGGAAATTTTTTTCTCTCATTACCAAAATATTTGTCAAATCAGCGGTAAGGAATCGCTTATGTATGGTGGATCTAACGGTAATATAATCTGTGAATTAAATTTAAAATTGATCCAAATGAGTAGTTAATAAATTGCAAGAATAATATAGATTAGTGAAATAAATTAAAGTAAATTAACCAAATGTTTATTCTGTAAACCCCGGGTGCAGCGACAAGAGCTTCAAGGCAGGAACCAGTCCAGCTACCTTGTTATGTATGCAACAGTTGGAGGAGATGAATCTTGCTTTTCACGGTACAACCTGTAGGGGGCAGCACTCTCTGGATTCCTTCTCCATACTTTCATTAAACGGCATCGTAAACTAAGTAAGTATCCAGGAAAAAGAAATAAAAGGAAATATATCCTTGAAACTGAAAATATCTTTTCTTAAAATGCTTACTATCGCCTGCCGATTTACGTTACACGTTTGTGATTTACATACAAATTTACATTATACGCATATGTAATAAATATACACATTAATGTATAAAAGTTATTTTTCAATAAGTTTAATCTTTTTAAAAATACCCACCATCGAATTTAATATTAGCTGTCTATTTTTGTTTCAGTTCCAACGAGGCACATTGGTGTGAAATCAAAAGCCCTTTCGAAAAAATAGAGTGTAGAAAAAATAAATGAGAATAATAATTAGATTCTGATCTTTGCAACTAAATTTTAAGATTCAATATTTTTTTTAGTAAAAAAAAATAAACTTATTTTCAAATAAAATAGTTAATGAATAAAAATTACTTTATTCAAAAGCCTTCATATAAAATAATTTTAAGGTGTTACCCGTATGTGTAGTTTCTCGACTGATTTTCTCAACCGAAAAACTAGATTTTATTCTTTTTAAATGAACCTGTAATTATATTTTAAATTACTTTTACATGTTGAAAATTATAAGGTAAAATTAGGTAAAGTTCAGTAAACATAAATTATTAAACTAAAAAAAATATATATATATTCTGTTCATTATACCTATATTTGGTGTATTGAGGTTTTCATTTTTATAAATTAAGACCATATTCTACCAAAATTTTATTTATTTTATATATTGGTGGCAATGACGTTTGTTATTGACAATAGATTTTGTATAAATTTTTATTTTACAAGCCAACGTTGCATCCTAAACCGATGGATATCTTAAGGGTTAAAAATAAATCATAGCTTCATATATATATATATATATATATATATATATATATATATATATATATATATATATATATATATATATATATACATGTTCTTATAATTACCTATTATAATCTCTTATTACCATTATTGATAACATTTGTTTTGTACGTCATTATCATAAAAACAAATTTTAAATAATTTCTTACATTTACTTTATTAGAGAAAGGTGGCGTAAAAGTGGGAATCCGATTTGTTTTTTAACTATATATTAGTTTTCATTTTTATAAATTAAGGCCATATTCCGATGTTTCGGCCAACATTAGGTCCATTTTCAAGTCTGGAAAAATGTTGTCATTATTTTATAAGAACATTTATACATAATTATAAGAACAGGTATATATATATATATATATATATATATATATATATATAATATATATATATATATATATATATATATATATATATATATATATGTGTGTGTGTGTGTGTGTGTGTACATTAAACTATTATTTTTAGCCGTTGAGATATCCATCGGTTTAGGACGAAATGTTGGCTTGTACAATACAAAATTACTGACGAATCTCTCAACTATCTATTATCAATGACAAACGTCATTGTCACCAATATAATCCCTAATTTAAATATAATGAAATAATAATTAATAAAGTAGCGATTAATTAAGAATCTAAGAAAAGAATAAAAGAGGTTTAAGAGGTGTACGACTGCGTTCTTAATGGTTTTAATAGCCGCACTAAAAACTTTTATTTTTTTTTTTTTTTTTTGTACATTAGTCGAATTCTCGTATTAATCAAACTTTATAGCCCCTTCAGGATCAAGTTATCCAAGTTATGAACTAATTGGAAATAGATTTAAGGAGGAAATTTCGAAGCACCTTAAGTAATCCTAATCGCTCTAATGGCTTTATTTAACTTCAGAAATCTTTTAAATAATGAGAAACTAACGCGGTTTTAATTAGCCAACGTTCTAAGAACTGCTCTTAAATTGACGAAATAGCTCCCCTGAAGAAAAATTAAATTGAACATCGAGACTCTCATTAAACATAAAGGAAATCAGGCATAGAATAATTTCCTTCTGGAACTTGAAAACTCTTCATACAATAAATATACTACCAAATAAATTAACCGATTAATAATTTCCAATAGTATTGCTTAAAATCTATGTTGCAAGACCAAGACCAAAACTGTAAAAAAAATTGATTTTGTGGATATAAATTTATTTTAAAAAATAGTTACTAATACTTGGCAATTTTAGTTACTATATATAAACAATTGGTATAACCAATATACTTATGCATTTAACTCTTCCAATTTTTCATTCGGGTTTAGTTAGGTTTCCCCTATCTGAAAAATTACTGTAATATCTGTATATTAATAAGCTAACAGATGACTGCAAGACTGTTGCTAGACTCTTGTGCAAGATCAAGACTGGGTTTTTGGATACTGATCATTTGGGCAACACTAATGTCCACACTCATTTAATTCTATATAAAAAGTATATATTACAATCTACCAGAGTAAATTATTTTATTATCTTATAAAGTCATTACTTGGAACTTTAGATTATATCTGTCTGTGCGAATTCGAACATAGCACTTCGCCCCAGAGTTGGGCAAATGCTACTCTGAGTACCGAGTACCAAGCATTTTCTTTTTTTTCTTCAAAGAATAAACAAAAAATTAGAACAGTATTTGATGGCCAGGTAAAAATATTTTATTTTGATACAATTATAGACAGACCGGTATAAGAGGGAATCGCCTTATTCAAATCACTTCTAATAAGGAACCCTCCGAATATTGTTCCGATCCTGTGATAAACGGAGTGGTAACCTAGCATTGTCTAAGACCCATTCATCAAGAATCTGGGTATGAAATGGTTTTCCTTGGGGATAACTCGAGGAGCATTGTATTACCACTTATCGATCAGGCAGGAGTTTGATGAACGATGGTCTCAGTATCAATCTATGGCAGTCGAACGTCCTAAATGTCGGAATTTATTGTTGGAAATCCATCAAATCATTGAGGCGAAGCGATCCCTAATTTACATAGGGGAAACTTGTGCATTTGTCCAAGCACCATCTTCTGAGGGGTATACAGTGGGGCAAAAGACTGGTTTTGTGGACATGAAAATAGAACTCGTGAATGATATCAGATTAACATGATACTTAGTACCATCATTTTCTTAAGACATGGAGCACGAATATGACGTCAAAATGGAAACAACAGTAAATCGTTCACCATAAGAAAATCTTAGTTCTTCTGTTAGTAAATCTGTATGTTTTTTTTCAAATTGTATATTCAATTAACTTTGAACATGACAATAACGCCATGAAACTCCTATTATTTATTTTTTTATAAAAACAACTTATTTTAATGAGAATCCTGTTCGTTTTATCTAATTTAAAAATAATGGACTTCTACCTCATATAAAGAGAAAACATAATTATAATAATGTAATAAAGAATAGATGTGATAAATCACTTAGATAACACTTAATAATATAATATAAATCTTGAAGCTAATTAACTTTTTTATATTTATTTAGCACCCATAAGTTTATTTCGTATCTAGGAATAACAAACTTTAATTTTAAAACAACATCAAGGCATATTTTTAAATTTGTATTTTAATTTACTTTAGTTAAATCAGTGACTAGCTAGTGAGGTGTGAGAGAAGTGGATCTTCTGGAGTCTTGCTTTGCCTTCTACATGTGGAGGAAATAGCTAGATCGTAGAGAAGGGATTTGCACTCCAAGATAGCACTCGACAGACATTTATCCACGTCAGTAATAGCGAGGATTGCTGCTTGCGAGTCGACAAAGAGAACAGCGCTCTGAACTTGCCTTCCTGATAGCGTTCTTAGGACTATGAAGATCGCTGCTATCTCACCGTCAAAATTTGTACCATCCTCACCCATCGCATTGAACTGAAACTCTCTCGTGTAAACTCCTGCTCTAGCCTTTTTAACGGCTGATTCAGCTTATCCGTCGGTATAAATGTGAAGCCAATCCTGAGGATGGTACTTTTGAGCTATAGTTTCTAGTCCTATTGCTTTTAGCTTAATGGTATGAATATATTCTATGAGAATGATCTAGGAGAATTCCATCCACCCAGCCTTGTATTTCTATAATGCAGATGAAGAATAAAATAAACCGTAAACTTTTCGCCAATTTACGTCTCATAAAGGACAGATAACTTAATCTGTCCAATAACCTTAAGCTTTATGAATGGAATTTTCCAATTATAACCTAACATAGACTTTCTGACTCTTGCTGATTGTTGCTCGTTTGTATTGGTATATGTAGTTTTACTTGATTCGTCGCCAACAAGGGATGAAACTATGCAGGCCACAACATTTTTTTTTGCGTCATTTCCAAAACGCTATTTTTGGTCGATACACACTGAGGAATATCACCGATCTGGCTAAACGATATCCAGAAACTGCCCTATTTTGATGAAAATTCCATGCTGGTCGCAAATACAAACTGGCGGAGAGTGGTAAGGATTTCTCCTAAAAACACACAAAGATTTTTTATCTGTTTTACTATTCAGAAAAGAACAGGTTGCTTTACTGTAACATTTTATTTTACGGCGAAGAAAACTGGAAGTCATTCAATTTTAGATTACTTTATCTTTAGCCGTTTCCGAATACAACATGTATGGATTCAGAGTGCCTCCATCATATGACGGTGGAATGCCCAATGTACGGTGGAATAAATAAAACATTGGCCTTTTATATTGTGATTCATTAATAATATTCATAGAAGGTTGTATCGTTTTTATAAAATTTAATACGACGAACATCTCAAGTTATTTTTCTGCAATAGTATTTTCACGGAATAACCCTCAAACAGATTTTTTGTTTATCGTCTCTGGAGAGGTTTTAAAAGGTTTTAATTCTGTTTCAATATCCCTTCTCCCGTCCTTCTCCCTAATTTTTCGAGTGGCGTGCCGTAATTCGTGTTGTATATAAGCATTTTATTTTGTTTATTTATTTTTTAAGTACGCAATGCTGAAAGATTTACTTAGTCTACTAAAGCTTTATTTTGAAGCCATGGCGAAAAATTTTGTATATTCAAGTAATCTCTTAAATAGTTTTTATTTTTTATATAAAAAAATGTTCATAGGACTATCAATTTAAACCATCCCATCTGTACTACTTCTCAAGTGCCATTCAATCATTATACAGGGTGTCCCGTAAGTAGAGGGAAATTTTTAAAAGATTGATAGTAGGCATTAAGATCTATAAAAAAGAACATATAAATAATTGCCGAATTTACAGCAGAAAAGTAGGAAAATGGAGATTTGTGTTTTTTTATGCGAGTCACGTTTTTTCTTGAATATGAAGCAATAACTTAAAAAATATTTTATCTAAGTAATTAAAACATCGCTCCATAGTAAACAAGACAACATTTACTTTGGAAGAAATTAAAGTTTGTCATTGTTGAAACTATTTAAAGAGGACTATTGCCCGGACAAACACTGCTAATTTCCGTTAAAAAAAAAAAAGTCATAAATTATTTCTTATTTGTTATTATTTATCCTTCAAGGGTACTGCATTTAATCCACTTTTAGAAAAACATTCTCGTTTAATAAAATTCAAGTCCATATTAATTAAATTAAGGTTTATTAGGAAAAATTTTGAGATTCATCTCAAATTGTGTAAAGAAATGATGTAATTTCCTATTCAGCCACCTGTAAGTACCCGTGCTTTCTGCAAAAATGACTACAACTAACTGTTGCAAAGGTCTTATTTATTGTTTTTTCCCTGATACGGAATGTGTTGTAATAAATATAATTGCCTGAAAACACATTTTATTTATTATAATAAAAAATTTTAATATGATGATTTTTCAAATATTTTCCACGTTAAGTGGTTATGAAATTTTGTTTTCCTCCCAGATTTCTGTCATAGGAATTTATGTGTATATTTATAAGTGACAAACTTAATGTTTCTTACTAAAATTTAAGTTTAGAAAAAAAATCTTAAATTTCCAACTTTTCTGGTGGAAATTGGGCAATTTTTGATATAAATATTTGTATAGATCAGCCATTTAAAAATTTCCCTCTACTTACTAGACACTCTGTATATAGGCACAGGATGTGATGATCAAACTATGAATGCAGTTCTCAAAACGGTCGGATTTGTCCGAAAGTAGATGAAGGTAACCGCTTCTCTTAGTGTTAGACACAGATCTCAACTATTGGGTTTTTTTCTTATCTATCCTGAAGTCGGGTTTTAATTAAAGGAGGACTACAACCATTAACACGGCTGTCAATATTCGCTCCTTATCGGAATCCCGAATATAGTGCGACTTTGTGATCTTTGAATAGCATTTCTGAACCATCTTCTATTTAGTGAATTATCAAAGTAACGAGTTTCTCAAATTCCATTCCCAATCCAAAACAGAACCATATTCATATACAGATAAATATTAACATTCTATGTTCAAAATAAACTTTTTGCTCTTTCTTTCTTTTAAATCTAAAGACTTATGTCCACCAATATCCGTCAAGTAGTATATATACTACCGAAATACCACATCATAGATATGACCAACCTTTTCCTACAATGCAACGAAAACAGCCTTTGCACAGGAGAGAGCTCGTGACAAAAAAGGTGTCATATTTCACACCAAGCTTTTTCCTTATAAATTGATCATTTCCAAAGACCTGATGAGAAAAATCTGTCAGCATAGAGCCGCTGGAATACAAAATGGCGGCCATGTCAAGATAGATAGAGACTCTACATATGTTTCCATAGGTGTTAAGCCTATACATAGAGAGGGATTATAGATAATTATGGATAAGTCTTAAGACATGGAATAATAGTCAATTACCTCATACCCGTGGATATAAGTCCAAAAATTGAATTTACGACTCAAAAAGTTTACTTTTTTCGGTTTTTCGCTTATATCAGTAAAACTGTGCGTTCTATATATAATAATGTCATATGTGAAATGAAAAATGATAAAATTTTAAATAGAGATGGTTATATTAGTTTTATCCCATATTTGACAGTTTCCGCGATATCCTTACTCGTAATTCACTTCGAAAAAAAATTTTTTTGGTGTCATATTTTTATCATTATCTGACTCGCTACTCTTTATCTTTTCATTTTACGAAAAAGTCATGGGAAAGAAAACTGTTGAATATTAAATTTTCTTTAAGAATATATGTTATTTTAATATCTTATCTTCAACTATTCAAAGGTTATAGCAATTATAATTTAATGATTAAACTCCGAAACATTACAGAAAAACTTATTTTTCGCAATTTTCGATATTACACAGCTCTTAATCTGTATATAAGACATCATACATGTGTACACATTGGCATGCATAATATACATATATACTGTCTCGTATACAGATTAAGAGTTGTGATAACGAAAACTGTGAAAAGTAAGTTATTCTGTAAAGTTTCGGAGTTTAATCATTAAGTTATAATTGCTCTAGCCTTTGAATGGTTGAAGATAAGATAGTAAATTATCATACATTCTTAAAGAAAATTTAATATTAAACAACTTTTTTCCACATGACTTTTTCGTAAAACGAAAAGAGTTATGGGTATATTTAGTTATGGGTATATTTAGCTACTACAGTAGTATTTTTCAAGGGCACTCAATGTTCTTATATATGGTGTCTTCAAGGAATATATAAGCCCTTATACTTTCAACATTTTTTTATTTTACTTCCGACGATGTTTCGAGCTGATTAGCTCATTATCAAGTCATCTACATATAACAATTAAACAAATATAATTCATAACTCTGATCGCTCATTATATATATTATATTTTATATATATATATATATATATATATATATATATATATATACCCATCCGCAAGCTCCTTGTATCCTCTCTCATTTTCTCCCACTTTGACTACGGCTGTGTGGTGTACGGAGGCATCCCGATGGTACTCGAGGATAGATTGAAGCGACTCATGAATGCTTAAGATTTGTCTTCGGTACATCGAGGCGGTCTCATGTGTCCCACCTTTACGATGAGTTAAAGTGGCTCTTCCCTTCTTTCCGCAGACAATATTTCCTTGGATCTTTCCTATTTCAAACGATCAACACCCGACACCCTTCCTACATCTACAGTCTCCTACAGTTTAAACCCGTGGTCCACTCCCAGAAAACAAGATCCCGTGTTTCCGAACTTTATATCCCTTCCCATAGAACTAAGTTGTTTGAATATTCCTTTATTGCCCGATCCACTGCCTTCTGGAATTCCTTGCCTTCTGAAATCCGCCATGCCTCTTCCTTGTCCTCATTTAAATATCATCTTTACCAATTCCTTCTCACATCCCAAAATGACGTTATACAATAAAATAAATATTGCGAAACAGATTTTGACTGAGGTGAATGGTTGTAAAATTGATAGAGTTTTAATTTAAAAATCAACCCATGTTTATTTTATTTTGTTCTCTTTTCATTTAAATAATGTTTTTTTTTTTTTTTTCAAAATGGTGTTATTTTTACTTGTTTTAATTTAATTTTACTGAAGATACTATATATTCTTTAACATTGACTAATGTAATTTTTGGCCAGATGTAGTTTTTATTTTTTGTTCATATCTGTTATTCATAAGGGACCTTGTCCCAGAATAAAGTTTACTTTCTATCTATCTATCTATCTATATATATATATATATATATATATATATATATATATATATATATATATATATATATATATATATATATATATATATACGTACCTGAAAATATTCTCTTTCATTCTTCACCGGTACAGGACTGATTTAATTAAAAAAACGTTTTAATCTATAGGCTTTTTTACCGCGTGAAAATTCAGTCCCGCTTCTATGCAACTTAATGACCCAACTTGATGCCTAATTTCAGAATAAAGGATTTTTTTTTTTTTTTGCTCCCCTCAAAAGCTTTTAGTTATCCTCAACAGTTCAACTGTGGCTCGAACGCTCTCCATTCCGAAGTTGTAATTCCCGCTTTTGAAGTTAGAGAACCACTTACGAACGGCACTCGTTCCTAATGTTTCATCCCCGTAGGCTATACATTTTTTTCTAGCCATCCACGCAACAGTTTTCCATTTACGAAAAAAATATATAGATCAGGCGTTAGTGTGATATGGTACGTGTGAGGGACATATATGTATATATTATCGCAATAGTGATGATCCAAGGAGAGCGCGTATATCATTTCTCGGATTTTTTATTAGCCCATATTATCTTCATTTTCTCACTCATCTATCTCTTTCGCTTGTCTGTCCATGTTTCTCCTTTTCTCCGTTTCCTCATAAAGGACCTCACTAAATTTATGAATTTTTCTCTTCCTTGGTATTCTTTTTCTATAATACCAAGCCTTGTTATTTCCTCTTTCATCTCACAGGGACATCGCCTTATTTTTCTTAGTCCCATAACTTTGTCAAATATCTGTTTGTTCAACCTTTTCATTTATTCTTTTCATGTGCCCAAAAAAAATGTATTCTTCTTTTCCTTGTTTTTCTTTCCAAGTATTCAATTCCCACATACGGTTCACTGATTTTTTTAGGCTGGTATTCTTCTCCTAATTTTCTTCGTTCGTGGATACCTCTCAGAATTTTTCTTTCTACGCGTCATCACCATTCTCACCAATCTTTTATTATGTCCGATTTTCCCTTTTTTTTCAGAAGATTCTTTTTATTGCAGAAATTCTTTGTAAAATTTTCCTATTTTTCCAATTTTACTCCTCAGATACAATTCACGATTTCTCCTAGCTACTTCAACTTTTATCTAATTTTTTAAGAAGTTGGAATTGTTAACATTATTTAAATACTTTTAAAAACTTTTTTTAAAAATTTTATCCCGAATTGATTCTTTTCTTATAATTTCGTTCAATACGATGTTTAATAATATTAGACGTGACTTAATCAGTTTTTTTATTCTAGATATTTACAAATATATTAGACGAAAATTCATCTTTTAAGTTTGAACTAATCCTGTTTTCAAGAGGCTTGCTAATTTCACGGACGGTAAGTGTCAGTTTAATGAAACTTGTGTTTTTTTTTATTTTTTGTTTGTTTGTTTGTTTCGATGTCTAGGCGCAAAACATCCAGGTCATAAGCGCCCGATCAATTAAATAACATCACTTAATACCATTTGGATGGTTGGTACAAAAAAAATAAAAAATAAAATAAATAAATAAAATAAAATAAAATAGATAAAGAAATGGATTGATAGAATAAAATAAATAAATAAGGATAATAATAGACATTTATAGGTAATAATATGTATAAAAAATGTATAAATAAATAAACTTTAAAAAATAGCAGTAGAACCAATAAATGAATTGAGATTAATGAATAAATGAAATTAAATCAAATGAAAAAAATGAATAAAATAAAATAATAATAATAAGAGAAAATAGAATAAAAATAAATAGATAAAAAAATTAATAAATAAAAAAAATAATAGTAAATCTCCAAAGGATCATTAATTATAAGCCTGTCAAATGTATTTTTTAAGTCTTTCACTATCCAGGAACTTGATGACTTGGTAATCATTTCTTCTTGATTTCCCAGGGATGCTGATATATTCCGGGGTATTCCGAGATCTTTTAATTTTGCGGTGTAAAAAGGGCATTCTTCCAAAATATGTTTTATAGTTAGTGATTGGTTACACTTTTGACATCTGGGGATAGAATCTTTTGTTATGAGGTGGAGGTGAGTCAGTCTAGTATGTCCGATCCTCAGCCGCGTGAGGACGACCTCTTCTCTACGACTGCTGCGTCTGGAGCTGCTCCACGGTTGAACCTTTTTCTTTATTGTTTTTAATTTGCTAGGTGCGCTGTTGTCCCACCGTCTTTGCCATTCTTGGAATATGGTTTCTCTCAGAGGTCGTGCAAGTTCAGATGGTGTCAAAAAAACTTTACCGCGGCCTGGAAGAGTAAGAGCTTCTTTTGCTGCTCTATCAGCCATTTCATTTCCTTTAATTCCAATATGGCCAGGCGACCAGATAAAATGTGCCCTTGTTCCAACTACATGAAGCATTTTTATAAGACTTAGAATGCAGTGTATCCCTGGATGGTCTGGATACATGTTATTCATAGCTTTCAGAGTACTTAGGTAATCCGATACCACAACCACATTTGCAACTGGCTTCTTCATGACGTATCGGAGACTTGATACGGCGTTAATCTCTGCTGTGTAAACACTACAAAGATGGTGTAATTTATATTTGTAGGTAGTGTTTATATTTGTAGGTGTAATTTATATATATATATATATTTTTTTTTTTTTTTTTGTCTACACCGGAAGTATCTTAGAGAGTTTGTCTGTCACTGAATTGAAAGCTTTCTGAAAATCAACAAAAGAAACCTTATCTTCAACCATTCAAAGGCTAGAGCAATTATAACTTAATGATTAAACTCCGAAACTATACAGAATAACTTACTTTTCACAATTTTCTTTATCACAACTCTTAATCTGTATACGAGACAGTATATATATATATATATATATATATATATATATATATATATATATATATATATATATATATATATATATTATGTATGCCAATGTGTACATTAAGAGCTGTGTAATTTCGAAAATTGCGAAAAATAAGTTTTTCTGTACTGTTTCGGAGTTTAATCATTAAGTTATAATTGCTATAACCTTTGAATAGTTGAAGATAAGATAGTAGAATAACATATATTCTTAAAGATAATTTAATATTAAACAATTTTCTTCCCTATGTCATTTTCGTAATATGAAAAGATAAAGAGTAGCGAGTCAGATATTGATAAAAATATGAGACCAAAACAATTTTTTTCGAAGTGAATTACGAGTAAGGATATTGTCAAACTTTCAAATATGACGGAAACTAATATAACCATTTCCATTTAAAATTTTATTATTTTTCATTTCACATATGACATTATTATAGACAGAACGCGTAGTTTTACTAATATAAGCGAAAAACCGAAAAAAGTAAACTTTTTGACTCGTAAATTCAATTTTTCGACTCATATCCACGTGTATGAGGTAACTGACTATTATTTCATGTCTAAAGAATGTGAATACTATAAATTGAAAGGATTGGTAGCTTTATATATCTATAATCCCTCTCTATGTATAGGCTTAACACCTATGCAGAGTCTCTATCTATCTTCGCATGGCCGCCATTTTGTATTCCAGTGGCTATATTCTGGCAGACGTCCATTTTTCTCATCAGGTCTGTGGAAATGATCAATTTATAAGGACAAAGCTTGGTGTGAAATATGATAAGTTTTTCTGCCACGGGTTCTCTCCTGAGCAAAGGCTCTTTTCGTTGCATTGTAGAACAGTCTTTAGATTTAAAAGAGAGAAAGGGCAAAGAGTTTATTTTGAAGATAAAATGTTAATACTTCTCTTTATATGAATATGGTTCAGTTGTGAATTGTGAATGGAATTTAAGAAACTCGTTACTTTACTAGTTCACTAAATAGAAGATGGTTCAGAAATGCCATTCATAGATCACAAGGTCGCAGTGTATTCGAGATTCCGACAAGGAGCGAATATTGACAGCCGTGTTAATGGTTGTAGTCTACCTTAATTAAATCTCGACTTCAAGATAGATAAACAAATCCCCAATAGTTGATATCTGGGTCTTACACTAAGAGAAGCGGTTACCTTCATCTATTTTCGGACAAATCCGACCGTTTTGAGAACTGCATTCATAGTTTGATCATCTCATCCTGTGCCTATATACAGGGTGTCTCGTAAGTAGTGGGGAATTTTTAAAAAGTCTAAGTTGGAAATTTAAGAATTTTTTTTTTCTAAATGTAAATTTTAGTAAGAAGCATTAAGTTTGTAACTTGTAAATACACATAATTTGCTATGACAGAAATCTGGGAGGAAAACAATATGTGCGGAAGACAAAGTTTAACGAAACTGACTTCAAAAACAGCGTCAAGGTGAAGGAGCAGGTAGATAAAGGACCGACATGTACCTGAACCCCTGGGGAAGGCTTAGAGTAAAAACTAGTAACGGGCTAAGTAACTGGTTCCTTTAAGGATGTGTTACCAGTTATTGTGGAGTAATAGGGTGACATTAGGAACAAATGAGAACCATTCTTGCTCCACACTGAATATTTTATATAAAATCTACCAAGAAAGAAGAAAATAAGTCATATGTGGATTTTCGGCCTGGAGGATAGGTCAGATATATTCTTCCGGCTTGGGGACAGAAGCCTTGGCCCTACATAGACCATGATGATCCTGGCAGAGCTTTGAACCATGAAGAGATGATCTCGGAGAACCAAAGCAACGATGAAATCTACTAACCACACCACTCCATATACAATAGATAAGTGTTATTCCCAACAATAAATTCACCAATGATAGAATATTTCATTGCAATAAAATCCTCAAACCATTCCATCTGAACTCATGCCTTCACAGTTAATTATTAACTTCATTGAATCACGTATTTTGTTCTTGTAAATACAATTTGTATATATTCTTTATTAGACATAGAAATAAATTAAGTTTTTTAGTAAAAATTATTTTAATTCTGCCACATATTTATATCATGATGAGCACAGGTAATGTAAGTAATTAGAAAGTATGATAAACACAAACCAGCCTTTGAGAAAATAAATCCAACTAATTAATTTTGGACCAATCAATATATTATAGATCCAAATTTATTTTAATATTTTTTATAATTAATTTTTATTAAACATTTCTGGGTAATTATCAACAATATTTATCCAGTGGCATCCCGAATAAAATTAAACACCCCAAAACATAGCATAGGATTTGTTATGTACTACGAAGTTTTCCTGCAATACAAAAAATAGAGCCTCTCCAACACCACCATCTTCAAAAATTTTCGGGCTATATAGGTAGTAAAAGTAAATAGTTGATAAGGTCAGTGAAAATAGAACACGACGAAGGACATTGGGATGATATAAAAAATACAAAATTAAAACAAGTAATATTCTAACTCTTCAAGAATTTAGACATTTTTCTTTTTTTCAGTACAACGACTACTTCGCGGATTCAACCGATACACAAAGACACCCTAACAGAGATGAAACAAAACCGGACACTGACTTTTCTCCCTTGTCACCTCTTTGCCGGTAAATCCGTCCTCCGCTAGATGAATTTATTCAGGAGGAGACGCCAACTTAGGCATATTTTCTCTTTATTGGTCGAAGGTTTGACCGAGTGTGAACAGGGTCAGTGTTGGGCAGGAGCCAGAGCCCGTTGGCCTAGAACATTCCACCACATTGGCCAAAGTGGCGCAAATTTATTTTATCGTTCGAGGGTGATCAGCCGGGTGTAAATCCGACGGGTCAGAGGCTTCCTCTGAAATTTTGCTGTCGACATATAGCCGTGAATTTTAGCATGCCGGGGAAACAGTTATTTTCGGAAGAAGGATAAAAGATACAAAGTGCTCATAGATTCGAAGTAAGGTTTCACAAAACAGTAAACTTGAAGAAATCAACATGAAAGTTTTATTTTCTATAGATGACCCTTGTGCAATTACTTAGATTAGAGACCTATGCTGCCAAGAGCGTGACAATATAGCCAAGGGCATACCTAGAAATAGGAACAATTATTTAAAAGGGGAGAAATTAATTTGAAGGAAGATGCATTAGTTTTTATTTCATTATTAGTTTCAGTACTTGCCCATTAGCCTACGGACTGTTATCTGCCAATGTTTATAACCTGAACATTGATAATTCTGATAGGGCACTGATAAGCCTTCTTTTAATTCCTATCTTCGTATTCATATTTATTGTATTATATTCGTATTATTGAAATTGTAAAAAAAATAAAATAATAATAATAAAAAAATACTTTGATTTTACGAAATATATATTAAATTAATATATATATATATATATCTGATATATATATATATATATATATATATATATATATATATATATATATATATATATGTAGGAAATGTGATAATTCCCACAACAATTAGAAAACAATTTAATTTTACATATATAAGGGATATACATATATGACGCATGAAATGGACAAAAATAAATGTAATAATAAAAGAAATGAAATAATAAAAAACCACTTAAACAACATATGTACATATAAAAGATGAAAATGAAATAATAAAAAACCACTTAAAGAACATATGTACATATAAAAGAAACAATATAAACGCTATAAATGACATATTTACAATTTATTTTCACTTCCTCTTATTTATTTTGCTAGGCAAAATAATTTGAAGCTATTTAAAATAGCGAGGAATATATATAAAGACAGTAATTCTCACAATGTAACAAGATCCATAATTTGACGAAAATAACACAAACGGGCCAAAAATAAAGAATTTAATAACTGAAAGGTTTGGCGAGATAAGAAGAGAGAGGTTATATGACGTAATGTTAGATAACAGGGGAGGTTTCGTCCAGCCCGGCTAATGTACCAGTTCTTTCAGAATGTTAAAATACTAACAACCCTGACGTTATACTAATTGACGTCAATTTTTTTTTAATTCTTATATTTTTTATCGTATTGGTCATAAATACAAGTGACGAAGCTAAAAGACGCAGGCGCTGGGATCTCCTCGAGTCCTGCTTTTCCTTCCACATAAGGAGAGGAAGGCTGGGCTCGAAGTTCCCCTGAATACTTTTTTGTAAATATTATATATATGACTTTATTTATTTTGTTATGATCAGTTTAAGTTTATTTTTTATTGTAAATGTATATATTTATTTTTAGTATTATTATTTTTCTGTTATTCTATTTAATTTATTTTTATTTATTGTACGTATGGTATGAAAGAACTCCGGTATCGCTATTGTTAATGTCCCTAGATGTGGCAAAATTATATAGAATACAATAAAGACATTTAAAAAAAAAAATTAAAATAATGATTTTCAAAAACTTTTCATTTTTGCCTCACTTAAATATAGGCAAAACTTTAATCTCCTTTTTTTTCAGCTGAAAAATTGGCGCTTGTTTGCATCAACTATTTTGTAAATCTCAAAGTCTATTATCAACATTTTAAATATTTCTCTCTACTTACAGCACACCTATATATATATATATATATATATATATATATATATATATATATATATATATATATATATATTTTTTTTTTTTTTAACGGTATCTCATTAACCAGATTTAAATAAATTAAATGTAAAATAAAACTAAAATTCATTATAATCAAATAAGTATAATTGAACAGTAAAAACAAAGCTATTTTAGTAACAAAAACAGTTTGAGATAGAGAAAGCCTAAATTGGCCCTATCGCCCAAAAAGCAATCTCATTGTTGACTAAGATCAGTGACGAAAGGGGGGGGGGGTGATGGTGGGGGAGGGGAGGTAACCCCAGGAGAGCAGTTAGCCTGCCCAGATAATACTATTCCAAACCGCCTGATTGGATTTGAACCCTTACAACAGCCAAGTAGCTTCTTCGTTACACCTCTAGTTCAACTTTACGGGAAAACAAGAAATACTAGACTGTCTCAATTGTCTAAATAATTTTAAAAACTAGAGAAAATTTCGATTCCTAAACATGTTTATGGTGATAAAATAATTTATTTAAAAAGATAAATTTTATCCCACCTCTTTCTGATTGCCTGACACCTCATTAATAAAAAAAGTTCAAATTATTAATAATAAAATATCGATACACAATTGTTTAAAAACTAGATGTTGCCGAAAAATCGAAAACAAGACAAAGATGATTTTAATGAAAATATTAATATAGAAATGCCCATTATCTCTATTCATACTTACATACTACTATTTTTTTATAGTAGTATCTTCGTGTCAAGTGAGCGGGGTAGCTCAGTGGTTGAACACTGACTTTCAGAGTTGAAGGTCTCAGGCTCGAATCCGGCAGATGACTAGATATTTTTTGTTAGCCGTGAATTGACTCTGGGGCCGGGAGACGCTCCTGGGGCAAACCCCCTACCTCTATACAGTTGGCACTCTTAATTAAATAATTAATTGGTACAATATTATAATGTCATATAATTCACTAAAATAATCTTTATATGATAATAGTTTTTTATTCTTATTGTCTCCATTTATAAATACATTTTACTAAATAATATGTGCAATAAATAGCATTGTGACACTTATAATAGTCGATAATCAAGAGAATCAGACGAAATTGTCAATGAAAGCAAAATATCGCAATCAAACTCACTTTAATGAAAAGTATATTTTCTTTTTTTTTTTTTTTTTATCAACAGTATATCGACACTGCTGTTGTGTGACTATTAAGACGATGCTACACGACGCCCTAAGGGGTACGAACGTTGGCGCTTCACGTAGTTCTGAGCATATTGTAGCCCTGTTGGGAATGGAGACTGTGAAGTGACGAATGTTCGCGAATAGCTCCGGTCAAACGATGTTCAGAATGTTCAGGAAACGACGATCATTCGCGTTCACTTCATGTTCCACCAGGTGTGGGACATAGATGGAAATCAAAGGAATTCTATAAATCAATATCTGCCGAATATATCAATGTTTTCCATAGCTGTACTGTAAAAAGCTATAATGACATTAAAATTTATATTTTTTTCAATATTTTGGTTTCATATATCGGTACTTTTGGCGAAGAATAATTAATAAAGTCAACTGTATTTTAATTTTATTATAAATAATACATTTTTTTATAATTATAATTATAATACTGTTTAAATTTGAATAATGCTAAAGCTCATTTAGTACAATTTCATTAAATAAATACAGGATTTTATTTAAAATCACAGAAGAATTATAGCTCTTTTTATTTTTTCCACTGAATACCAATATATTGAGTTCATTAAATACAGAAAGAATATACAGTAAACGCAAAATAAATATTTCCAATAAATGAATGGTATATTATTACATAAAAACCCCTTTAGAAAAGTACGAATAAATCCTATACTTGAGTAAGCAAATACAATTTTAAAAAGTCTGAAAAAAATTTAAAACCAATTGTACATACACGGATTAACCTAAGTGAATCATGTGTTACCAAAGGTTGGACGGGGGGCAGCATGATTAAAAGAAGCTATAGCTAAATCATAATTTAGTTTTTATCGATATTTTTGTACGTCGATAGATATTTAATTCTGAATGCATCTAAGTTGTTATAGTGTGGCATGGAAAATTTTTGACAATTCTTAAGGATTAGTGGAATGTCCAAATCGGAACTCCAAACTGGACAAGTGTAAATCTTATTTACACATAGCCAATTTACTTCTGGTTGATAATTTAGATTTTTTATTGAAATATGAAAACAATCGTTATAATACTTTTCAGGAGTTTTATATTTCTTAACGTCAAAATCTTTAGGGGATTAATAATTAATGGAGGACTAAAACGTTTGTTTTTTCAAGTGTGTTTGGAGTTGCCATCGTCTATGGTAACATTGAGGAAATGCTCTAGTTAAAAAAGGCTTTAAAAAAACGATACAGACTTGAGAATTAAGTGAAAAGAAACTTGGGCTGGGAGCGGAGGTGAGCTGTAGTTACTGTTATTAGTGATTGCAAGGCTGACGGGATTGGCAAGAGAGTATAACGATGGTGGGAAATTGAGACGTCAAGCCTATCTGCAATAGAGCCGGGAGATGATGAAGAAGAAAGTTAAATGAAGTCCCGGGCGCCAACTAGGACCAAGTTTAAACAGCCAATCGCCAGCCCGAGTGGAATTAAACTTGTAAACCTTGGAGGCTAAGGAAGTGATACACCCAAACTCCAGATAGTAGTAATGAATATGTAATGGCCTCTTTGCTCCTTCTCTTCGGCCGATACCCCTCCCCTCCACCCCCCTTGCCCCTACGTCGTCTCTTTCATTTATACCCCCTCTTTCGCCCTTACATATCTAATATCCTACTCCTAGTCTTACGTCCCAAATTATTAATCTCGGGCCGAGGAGGTGAGGGTGCTGGGATCCTAATAACAATTTTCTTATACTAGGTCATCTGCTACGGCAACGCTTTTATAATACAAGGTAAATCTCGAAAGAGACTGTAAGTTCGGATTACTGACCCGAATTCGAGATAAAAATGAACTCAGAACAGTGTAGTAAAGGATTCAGAATTATACTTAGGAATTGGAGGAGCCTCGTTTATCGTGAATAATGTAGTTTCAGCTTTTAAGGATAATGCGAAATTTCGTATAAGAGATGTAATAAACAGGGGTGCCCCTCCCCCTCCCTCCACTCAAGATATTTTATTGCTCACCTTTTCTTAAAAAAGAACAAGATAAGGTAGAATTAGAAAAATCATCATCTGCGGTCTGTTCAGTGTTTTGCTTGGTCCGAAATTTTATAACCCCATCGAAAGTTTCCTCCCTCAAAATTTCAAAAACATCTTACCTCAAAAATTTTTATGTCGCAAGTTGCGCCGTAAAGGTCTCAAGAAGGTCTTATCACAATGTTGTTTTATGAACATCACACGAAAATGGAGAAGTCCAGGTCGAAATGAATACTAAAATCCTTGGATCTGCAGATGATAAGGCTGCCCTTGGATGTAATCAAGGGGACATTGGGAAACTCGTGAAGATTATGATAAGAGAGGCAGAGAAAATCGGCCTATAAGTAAATGAAGACAAAACAAAATATATGATAATAAATCCACACCAACAAATAAGCAGAAAATCCCACCCAACAATAGTATCTGCGTAGAAGGGAAATCGTCCTTAAGAGCAGAGAAATTCAAATACCTCGGCTCCACAATAACCTCAGTGAATAACCAACGGTCAGAAATATACCAGGGTTTATCAAGCACAAACAGAGATTGTTTGTTCCTTTCAAGTATATTATGATAAATACTTTGGAAGAAAAAGGAAGAAACTAACCACCTTTATGAAATGGTGTTTAATTGATTCTTGAGGTCCAATTAAAAGTAATCAGACG
The DNA here is from genome assembly GCA_928085145.1 of Nezara viridula. Lineage (NCBI taxonomy): Eukaryota > Metazoa > Arthropoda > Insecta > Hemiptera > Pentatomidae > Nezara > Nezara viridula. The sequence continues at coordinate 78,049,678 of OV725078.1, forward strand.
AACAATAATGCTTTTTTAAAATATTTTTTTCATAAAACGTGGCTATATTTTACCATTTAGCGGGGAGGAGGTAGAGTTGCTCAAAATCGGCACTTTGCAAGACCAAGACCAAGGCTACCTAACTGTTGCAAGACCAAGACCATGACTAGTTAAAAAAATTAAGGCAAAATAGTTACTAATAATTGACAATCTTAGTTACTATATGTTAATAATTGGTGTAACAAATATACTTTTGCATTTAACTCCTCTAATTTTTCATTCGGGCTTAGTTAGGTTTCTCCTATCTAAAATATTACAGTAATATCTCTATAGTAATAAGCCAATAAGTAACTGCGAGACTCTTGCGCAAGACCAAGACCATGTCCAAGACTGAGTTTGCAAGACCAAGTCTCGTCACGGTCTCGCATTTGGGCAACACTAGGAGGAGGCTACAGCCCGAAAGCCCCTCCCCTCTCCCTTCCCGTAGGTCCGCCTGTGACTTGACTAAATGAATATGAACTAAATGAAATACATTTACTCAATAAACACATTATAATTTTTTTTTTTTTTTAATTTCCATTTGACAAGTTTTAGTCCGTTGTGCAGACCACTTTTTATCAAATTATTAACATCCGTCTAAAACTTCATAAATGGCTCCATATTGTAACGTACAACGTATTTGATATTATAATTGGAATAGAAAGTCACAACAGTCCATTTGAAATGTTATAAATACAATGGTGCTTGATCCATATTGTTGTTATTCCGTGGCCAATGAAAATTATTGGATATCCGGAGATCGTATATTAGCTGTTGAGTTCGAGTACTCTCTAATTCAATTCCACCTTTCAACCATTTCACCAATCAACCTCCGGTTGAATTTTGTGCTATGTTTCCCGACATCGGCGAACATGTTTTCAAATGATTAAAACCGCGTTTTGATATCATATTCTCGTATTTTTTTTTTTTTTTTGTAATTTCTCTGTGTTATAAACAACAAAGTGAAAATTAATCAAATCTGAGAATACTGAAAACTGTTATGATTTTTTTTTATATATTCTGATTTATTTGTTTGATAAAACTGAGTTATTATACAATTATTTGTTATCCTTTTCAATCTTTTTAAAACAACTTACTTATTTAATTAAAATTTAAAACATTAAAATTAACAATATTCTAGGTCTCAAAAAGTCTTTCATATCATAAGGAAAATAATGTATTTTTCTCTAATCGTGAGATCCCTTCATCTTACCGATTTGATAGAGTTTATATCGGAAATAACCTTGCTAATAACAACAGTTGTTATCAGAATCGCTCTAAAATATAATTATAACTTGTGGTAATAATATTTGATATAATTTACAACGATTCATTGGAAATGTTGATAAAATTTCACTATTGACTAGTGTAAAACGTAGACATCAAAATTTTATTACATTTTCCTAATAACTATGTTAACTGTAACATTTCGGTGTAAACCCACTAATCATTAATAAAGTTATAATATCTTTAAATTTCGTCAATTAAAATTACAAATAATATTAAAATTAAAAGTTCTGTAAAGAAACCGCTCGACGTTTCCGATTACTTCAGCACTTACTAGACAAACGCTCTAAACTTCCCATTAATTACAAAAGACTCATATACTTGACTATAATAAGACCTATTTGGACTTACGGAGTTGAGCTATGGGGCTCCACTAAACCATCGAATTCCTCTCGCCTCCAATCCTTACAATCCAAAATCCTTCGTAAAATCCTCAATGCTCCTTACTTTGTCACTAATAAAATTATCCATAAAGATCTTAATGTTCCTTATGTTTCAGATCTGGCCCAATCCAGATACCTATCCTTCCATAATAAACTTCAGAATCATCCCAACCCTCTCGTTTCTAGCCTTGCTTCCTCTTCAATTCCTGATAACCCTCCGAGGCGTCTGAAAAGAAGATGGCCCCGTGATCTCCTGATGTAGTCATATCATTAGAGTGGTATCATTGGGTAGTTCCTCAGCAAGTGTATTCATGTCATTAAATCAATTATGTCCAAATTTACTTGATGTATTTATGTAATACAGTTGTAAATGTCATAAAGAAATAAAAAAAAATGTTCTGTAATATTTTTGTCTGGAAGAAAACATACGCATATAGCGACTTTTAAGAATAAATTATGACTTTTTTTTTTTATTCAGTTATATTATATTCTGTCACTACTAAGGCCATTAGTAACGGTTTTAAACGAGCCATTAGAGTAAACTAGTTGTAGTTATAAAAACATAGTGCAATATAAAGTAAGGCTGTGTTTTTACTTCCCTACATTTATTTCCATTTTTATTTGGCTACGTTTCGGCTAGCATGCCATTTTCAAGCCATTAAGAGAAACTTACAATTAATTTGATACACTATTACAATTTAACATGCTATTATGGTGGTATTAGTCTTCTTTCCTTCAACATTTTATGAATTATGGCTTTAATTGGGTTGAGTCAACTTGTTAAATTATAAATCAATTTGAGTGAACCAACAGATAGAATGAGGTCATTTTTATAATTAAAATTGGATATACTAAGGTAAGATCATCAGGTATCATTCATATTAAATTTTTAACATCCTTACTTTATTTAATCATTCTTCTTACATATAGTCCATAATTGGATTAAAGACATGTGTAAGTGTGGTTGGGAGGTTGCACATTGTTGTATTCTTAATTCTATTGTCCACTCATTAAGGGTTATTGTTAAACCGTTTATTTATTAAAATTTCAAGTTTTTAATTATACTGAAGTATGTATTGAAATTTTAATTTCTTAAACTGTTTAATAATAAACCTTAATGAGTGAACAATATAAATACAAATATAACGATGTGTAACCTTACATCAGTAAAATTTACTTTCTCTTAAACAGGGTGTCCAGTAAGTAGACGGAAATATTTAAAAGACTGATAGTAGACATTAAGACCTACAAAAAAAGTTTATGTAAACAATTGCCCAATTTCCAACAGAAAAGTAGGAAATTTTGAGATATGTGTTTTTTTAAGCGTCTCGTTTCTTGTTGAATAGGAAGCGATAGCCTAAAAAATATTATATTTAAGTAATTAAAAAATGCTTTACTGAATAAAATTTACTTTAAACGTAAGTAGAGTTTGTAATTGTTAAAACAATTAAAAGAGGACTATTGGACGGACAAACAGCTAATTTTCGTTTAATAAAAAGTCATACATTTTTGTGATTATTTGTTATCACCCTTTTACTGTACTACATTTACCCGACTTAAACAAAACAAAAACTTCGTCGTTTAATTAGATTTAAGTCCAGATTAATTAAGTGGAGGTTTATTTAGATAATTTTTGAAATTCTCCTTAAGTTGTATAAAGAAATGATGAGATTTTCTATGCAGTCCTCTAAAAGTAACCGTGTTTTCTGCAAAAATGAATACCAATAACTGATGCAAAGATTTTATTTCTTGTTTTTTTTTAGTGATATGGGATGTATTGTAATAAACTTAATTGCCTAAAAACACATTTTATTTATAAACATTTTTATAATAATGTTTTTCAAATATTTTTTACATACAATGGTTATGAAACTGTGGTTTCATATAATGGTCTTTCTCCCAGATTTCTTTCATAGGAATCCATGAGTATTTGTAAGTGACAAACCTGATGTTTCCAGTCCTAATATTAACGTTTTCAGGAAAATAATTAAAGCAATCAGTAAATTTCTTGATTCTAAACGTAAATTTTAGTAAGAGACATTAAGTTTGTCACTGATGAATACATATAATTTTCTATGACGGAGATCTGGTACAAAAGCACAATACATAACAATTATGTGCAAAAAATATTTGAAAAACATTATTATAAAAATTTCTATTTAAATTTCGCATAGCTTGAAATATTCGACCTAATGTAAGAATCGAAGGGCTAAGATATTTATTTTTTTTTATTATTAATTTTATTGAAATTTACAACTGTATTACATTAAAAATACAACAGGTAAATGTGACATTGGTAACATGACATGTAAAATATGAAGAGAAACTACCCATTTTTAGAACTCAATGGATATTTATTTGAATTTACAGTCAACAGCTCTGTACACTCAATAAGCTTCCCTAGAGCTGTCAGTCTGGTATGCAATCAAGGGGTGTGTATGCATAATTTTTTTTCATTTTCTAAACATATTATTTTTCCTTTTTCTTATATTTTCTTCCCTTCTTCCAGTTAATGTTACTTCTTGTACATTAAAGGTTAAGCTATTTAAAGTAATTGCTAACGTTCTAAGCTGAATAAGCATTAGTAGAATTACTCTGCTAGACCGGTAGGCATTTCGTTTATTTTATTTTGTTTTTTATTGTTACTTATGAAATTTATGACTGTATAAAAATAAATACAGAACCAGTAAATGTGATATAGAGAAATACAGTGGCATGAAAAGAGTTATAGGGAATCTACCCATTGGTAGCATTCCGCCTGATTGTAAATAGTGTACATAGGTATGCGTGTGTTTTTGCTTTGTTTTAATTTTCTTATTTTTAAGTTATTTTATTTTATTTATTGTATATACTTTTTGATTATTATTTATTGTTTTTTTGCTTCTATTTATTTTACATTCTTCTGTACCTATAGTGTGAATATTATCCTACCTCACCATAACTAATGTCCAAGTGACAGATTGTTGTAATACTCAATAAATAAAATTTTTAGAAATAATACTAAGTACACTATCGTAAAATAGATTTTTTTTTTTTATCAATGATATTTACAACTGTATTACAAGTGAAAATACATTCAGTAAATGTGAACAAACGAGTAAAATAGCATAAAATCACATGTTGAGAAACTACCCATTGGTAGCACTCTAAAAATGTATTTACAAAAGGAGATCTCGAGGCCATCTTCTTTTCAGACGCCTCTGAGGGTTGTCAGGGATCGAAGAGGAAGCAAGGTTAGAAACCAGAGGGTTTGGATGGTTCTGAAGTTTGTTATGGAAGGATAGGTATCTGGATTGGGCCAGGTCAGAAACATAAGGAACATTAAGGTCGTTATGGATGATTTTGTTTGTGACAAAGTAAGGAGCAGTGAGGATTTTACGAAGGATTTTGGATTGTAAGGATTGAATACGAGAGGAATTCGATGGCTTAGTGGAGCCCCAGAGCTCAACTCCGTAAGTCCAAATAGGTCTTATTGTAGTCATGTATATGAGTCTTTTGTAATTGACTGGGAGGTTAGAGCGTTTGTCTAGTAAGTGCTGGAGTAGTCGGAAACGTCGAGCTGTTTCTTGTCGTTTCAGTCTGGTATGAGGATTCCAAGTTAGACGTTTGTCTAAGTGGAGTCCAAGGTATCGAATTTGTTCAACAGGAATAAGTGGAGTATTATTAAACTATACTGTAGGACAAGAGGACATAGGTTTACGACGAAGGGTAAAGGTGATTTGATGGGATTTATTGGAATTTATTTTTATTCTCCAGTTTTGACACCATTCTTCAAGGTTTGTGATGTGTGATTGAAGGGTTTGGGGTGCAATTGTTGGGTCGTTATTAACTGATAGGACACATGTATCATCGGCATACGTGGTAATGACTGTGTTAGGATGGGTTGGGATATCAGCTGTATAAAATGTGTAAAGGATAGGACCTAGGATACTACCTTGAAGAACACCAGCGGACTGGGAAAAAAGGGATGAATAGGCATTATTATGATTTACTTTGAAGGATCTATCAGTAAGATAGGAACAGATAATGAGGAAGTATGTAGGGTGTAGGAATTTACGGAGTTTGTAAAGCAGTCCTGGGTGCCAGACTCGATCAAAAGCCTGTTCTACATCGAGAAAGACTCCCGTGCAGTACATTCCGCGCCCCAATGCAGAGGAGACAACATCCACCTCACGATGGCATTGCTGGATAGTGGAATGAGATATGCGGAATCCAAATTGATGATCTGGGATAATGTGATTAGAATCTACGATGGGGTACAGGCGTTTGTGGATGAGCTTTTCCAGGATTTTGCCTAGGATGGGTAAAAGGGAGATAGGGCGATAGGAGGATGGGTTTTCTGGTGTCTTTTTGGGTTTATGTATCATTTTGATAATAGATAATTTCCAAGGGTCAGGAAAGTATGTTGATCGCAGTACAGCATTATATATAAGTAAGGAATAGAACGGCTTTCCGAGCAAGCAGTTTTAGGATCTGCGTAAAATAGATAAAATTTTCTTTTAGAAAACAGTGATTAAATTTACTAAGATCTGTACTGCTGCAATTACAGTAGCTATACCCGAGAAGAATATCTCTGTAATATCGATTTATGAAATAATTCAGCATAATGGTAGGCCCTGCGTTATTAGATCTCCTGAAAGTCCCTTTTAACATTGGCCTTTTTAATCACTATTTTCTTCAGATAAAAATTTGCCTACTGCACGAGGGTACTTACAACTACACGGTACTTAGAATTTAATTTTCTTGAACTGTTTTTGAGCAATTCCTTCTTATTCAATAAATGACGTGACCACATTAAGAAAAACACAATAATGGTCTTAACTCCTTTTTCCTTTCGGAATCGGCCCATGCATCTAATACCTTTTTTTGTTGGATATTTTGTATGGAATCAAACCCTCCCCCCACAGTTTAACCATTAAGAACTGAGACTCCCTGTATGGTTAAACTTTGGGGGGGGGAGGTTTGATTCTATACAAAATATCCAACAAAAAAGGGTATTAGATGCATGGGATCCAATGACTTGCTGTCCTATAGTATATTTTAATAACACCCCACTTATCCCTGTAGAACAAATCCGATACCTAGGACTCCAGCTGGACAAACGTCTCACTTGGAATCCTCATACAAGACTGAAACGACAAGAAACTGCTCGACGTTTCCGCTTACTCCAACACTTACTGAACAAACGCTCTAAACTTTCAATGAATTACAAACGACTCATATACATGACTATAATAAGACCTATTTGGACTTATGGAGTTGAGCTGTGGGGCTCCACTAAACCATCAAATTCCTTTTGTATCCAATCTTTGCAATCCAAAATCCTTCGTAAAATCCTCAATGCTCCTTACTTTGTCACAAATAAAATAATCCATAAAGACCTGAATGTTCCATATGTTTCCGATTTGGCCAAATCCAGATACCTATCCTTCCATAATAAACTTCATAACCATCCGAATCCTCTTGTTTCTAACCTTGCTTCCTCTTCGATTCCTGATAACCATCCGAGGCGTCTGAAAAGGAGATGGCCTCGTGATCTCCTCATGTAGACAAATTATTAGAGTGCTACCAATGGGTAGTTTCTCAAGAAGCGTGTTTCATGTGATAATATTCCTATGTACACATTTACTTGATGTATTCATACTAATACAGTTGTAAATATCATAATAAAAGTTAAAAAAAAAAAAAAAAGATGCATGGGCCGATTCCTCCGAAAGGAAAAAGGAGTTAAGACCAATTTTGTGTTTTTCTTAATGTGGTCACGTCATTTATTGAATAAGAAGGAATTGCTCAAAAACAGTTCAAGAAAATTAAATTCTAAGTACCGTGTAGTTGTAAGTACCCTCGTGCAGTAGGCAAATTTTTATCTGAAGAAAATAGTGATTAAAAAGGTCAATGTTAAAAGGGACTTTCAGAAGATCTAATAACGCAGGGCCTACCATTATGCTGAATTATTTCATGAATCGAGATTACAGAGATATTTTTCTCGGGTATAGCTACTGTAACTGCAGAAGTACAGATCTTAGTAAATTTAATCACTGTTTTCTAAAAGAAAATTTCATCTATTTTACGATAGTGTACTTAGTATTATCTTTTAAAATTTTATTTATTTATTTATTGAGTATTACAAAAATCTGTCACTTGGACATTAGTTATTGTGAGGTAGGATAACATTCACACGATAGGTACAGAAGAATGTAAAATAAATAGAAGCAAAACGCCCTTATAGCCCATTAGGCAAAGCTTAATGATTAATAAATACAGCAAAATGATTAATAAATACACTTTTTTATAATGTGTAAAAAAATCTGCTAATATATATTAAAAAAAATAAAAAGTATATTTATGGATGTATGTGTTAATAAACACCTATATTGAAAAATCGCAACCCATATTGGTAGTGCACTTGGGTTTTTTTACACAGATCTTAATTGTGGAAATAAATCTTGATGGTATTAAAGAGACTAGCTAAATGTTCCCATGTTTTAATCATAATATTAATAATAAATAACATATTCCAATATTTTCCGCCTCCTAAAACAATAGTCTATAATAATTAAAAATTGTTTTTCATTTTCCCCATTTCCCCGTCAACTTACATAGGTAACTACTCCTACGTTTATTATGTATATATATATATACATATAATGTTCATTCTCAATATAAATCTATACTATAAACAGGCACAAACATGTTTATACTTATATAATTAAAACTATGTAATCCTTAATGTAATATATATTTCAAATACATTAAGGATTACTATTATATTCAATATATTGTACAATATATTATCCTACTTATCATTTCAATCTACTACAATTGTTTTTCTTATAAATATTATTTGGCTAACTATTGTATACCATCATTCAAACTATGTTATGTTTATATTGATTGACATCTCTTGCTTATGTTCATTTCATTATTAGCCCTTATTCACAATTCTGTAACCATAAGAAAATACGTACTCATCTTAAATATTTAGTCAGCAAATTATTTACATTCTACAAACAGAAATTTTACCTCCCTTCCCTCTCTGAATATGTTTACCTACCTTTTTCTATCTGAAAAAGAACAAACTGACCTCTCACACGTACCTACCAAATGTGCTAGTACTTGGAATATCTTCAGCGCTCGAACAACGATTAGTAAGAGATAATATTAATAAAATATTATTAATTTTTATAAATGAATTATATACATATTCTTAGTTTTTATAACTTTCTACATATTTCATTTATAATATTTGTATTGTAATATTAGTTAAGATTCGTGTACCATCAGTCACTGTATTTTTTCATTATTAACCATTATTAGTCGTATAATATTATATCTCTGATTGTATTTAAACATTTTCAGCCCTGATGATGACCCACATGTTTGGGTTGAAACGTCGCCACTAATAAAAACCTTATAATGACTGCGTCCTGAATATTTATCACCCATTCATTGAATTAATTAATTTTATGAGAAAACGCCTCATTATTGAGAATTTGTATAGATACAAAATTTGTAGGTTAAGATAAGAAGAAACTATTCACGAAGTTTTAGGCGGATGTTAATCATTTGATAATAAGGGGTCTGTACCACGGACTATGTGCTCATCTGAAAGCAAGTTTAAATTAGAGGCACACCCAAGTTTGATGACCGATTTAAGAACTTTATTTTTTGGTTTTCTTTCGATGTTTGATTTATTGAAATAATGGCCTGAGGTGCGGCTGATTTGTTGAAAATTCCCCTTTCATTTCATCATGTCGGCCGCCCACCGCCTGCACTTTGCTAAACCCTCGTGCGCAAGATATTGCAAAATAATTGTTTAATGTTTCTCCTTTTGTTAATTATCAAATTATTTTGTAGTTGATATTTAGCCATTTCCTCTTACTACTAACATTACTAACTATAACTGTTGATTATTTCGAATAAGCCGTATGAAAAGTATTATAGAGATTAGTTGACTGTTGAAATTATAAGGATGAAAACAAAGTTATCAGGATGGGCAGTTAAAAATTTCTTTAGTGAGTTAGCCGACGTTTCGATCCAAACATATGTGCCATCATTAAAGGGCTAAAAACTAAAAACTATAAAATAATATCAGAAAAAAGATAAATATAAAAAATATAAGAGTAGTAAGAATAAAAAATGACATCAGAAAAATTATAAATATAAAAGTATAAGAAAAAAAAAAGGTGAAATATACAAATGAGTTAATAATTATATAGACACAACAATAATAAAAATATAGAAATATACTAAATGTTTTTATGTTGTAAATAAATAAAAAATATGAGTATATCAAAATTAAAAATTAATAAAGTAAATAATTATTGTATATAAAACAAAAACAATTTATTGAATAAATGAAAATTAACAAATATAATTATATATAATTAAAAACAAATTAAAGAATTAGAAACAATATCTGTTATTCTTTACTGTTATTACTTTATATTTGTCGTTTTTCTGATGTTATTTTATATTTTTTTTTAATTTCGAAACGGCGGGTAACTCATTAAAGAAATATTTGAATGCACATCATTACAATTTTTTCATCCATATTAAGTGTACTTAACAAGAAATATTGAAAATTTGCCATTTAAAAGCCCAGATTATTCCAATGATATCTAACTGAAATGAAATACCATTCAATTTTGCATCGATATAACGAATAAAATCAAAACTATCGAAGCGTATAAAAGTGATACTTCGGTAAGTTGATTTTAGTGAAATGTGGATTTAACATATCTAGGGATAGAGGGATCGATATTTTCCCTTCGATATCCGCCCAATGTCCTATCGAAGCAAAGAACTCGATATTATCGTAATACCGGAAGAAAAATATCACAGTTCGATATTTTTCTTTTCGTTCACATTATAAACTTAAATTAATTTAGTATTTAAAAAAAAAGGCATGTGACAAGATTATCTATGTATACCAATATGTTTTACACCATTCAATTACAAACACATAAATGTCTCCTTATATTATAAAATAGAGTGTACGATACTTTTAATAGCTCCTATTGTCGATTTATTGGAGCTGTACTTTTCAGAACGTTTTCATCATTTTTTATTGATTGTGTCATTTTATTGCACTTACTATTTTTTTTTGTTTTTTTAATCAAAAAATAAGATAAAAAATGATAAAAACGTTCTGAAAAGTACATTAATAATATTTTAGTAATATTTTCTCTTACTAACAGTCGTTCGAGCACTGAAGATACTCCAAGTACTAGCACATTTGGTAGGTACGTGTGAGGGGTCAGTTTGTTCTTTTTCAGATAGAAAAAGGTAGGTAAACATAGTCAGAGGGGGGAGGGAGGTAACATTTCTGTTTGCAGAATGTAAATAATTTGCAGACTAAATATTTAAGATGAGTACAAGATTTGCGTAGTTTCTTATGGTTACAGAATTGTGAATAAGGGCTAATAATGAAATGAACATAAGCAAGAGATGTCAATCAATATAAACATAACATAGTTTGATTGAAGGTATACAATAGTTAGCCAAATAATATTTATAAGAAAAACAATTGTAGTGGATTGAAATGATAAGTAGAACAATATATTGTACAATATATTGAATATAATTGTAATCCTTAAAGTATTTGAAACATATTATGACCAAAAAAAGGATAAATGAAAATATAATAAAATAATTTTTAATAAATATAATTTTCCATAGCAATTTTTATTTGTTGGGCGCCTGGCTTAACAGCCTTTCATCTCTAAAGAGATAAATTAGAAAACAGAAAGTACTTACCCTTTAATGGCCATCATTACATATTTACTCTACCATGCTAGCTCAGGTGAGAAGGGGTTAGGTTGGATAATTTTTATAAAGCAGCAAAAAGGTTAACAGATCTATTTACAGAAAGAAATATTTACAGGATTAATACTATGTACAATAAAAAGAAATAAAATACAAGGAAAAAGAGGGAACTCAAACATAATTACTATATACAATTAAAGTTAAAAAAAGAAAGATATTTAAGATAATAAAGATAATACAAATAACAAAAAAAAGATACTTATTTTATATACAATATTATGGCATGCCACATCCAAAGATAGTCAAGATACAATAAGATGTAAGAGTACATGCACATGCTAAAAATATCAATTAGTCATCTGCCCAGGAAACAAAAGAGAGTAGAGTTTGTTTTGTTTCCAGTGCTTTCTTAATCTTGGTTACAATATATTACATTAAGGATTACATAGTTTTAATTGTATAAGTATAAACATGTTTGAGCCTGTTTATAGTATATATTTATATTGAGAATGAACATTATATGTATATATATATAAATAAACGTAGGAGTAGTTGACGGGGAAATGGGGAAAATTAAAAACAATTTTTAATTATTATAGACTATTGTTTTAGGAGGCGGAAAATATTGGAATATGTTATATATTATTAATATTATGATTAAAACATGGGACTATTTAGCTAGTCTCTCTAATACCATTAAGATTTATTTCCACAATTAAGATCTGTGTAAAAAAAACCAAGTGCACTACCAATATGGGTTGACATTTTTCAATATAGGTGTGTATTAACACATACATCCATAAATACACTTTTTATTTTTTTAATATATATTAGCAGCTTTTTTTACACATTATAAAAAAGTGTATTTATTAATCATTTTGCTGTATTTATTAATCATTAAGCTTTGCCTAATGGGCTATACGGGCGTTTGCAGTAGTGTGCATTTATGCAGTCATGGCATAACAACACACTACTGCAAGTGAAACAATTTACAAGTTTTTTTTCTTCAGTGACTTCTGATCAAAGGCGGTCTTCCGGCGGTCTTCTTGGTGGTGGTTCTTTTCTCTGTGATCCAATGTTGAAGAGGAATGTATCTATGAAATATTTACGAAAGGAAGGGAAGAGCCACCTTAACTCGGCGTAGCGATGGGAGACACGGGAACGTCTCGGGGTCCCACTGACAAATCTGATAAATTTATCTGGGAGAAGGTCCAAGACAAACGTGATATTAAATTAAAGTCATTATGTAGGGTTTCTTTGATTGCATATAAGGTAGCATATACTATTGTTCGAAAAACCTTGGACCGGAATGATTTTTCGTATTTGATGTTTGAACATTTTGCTGTTCCCCACATAGGTTCTTTTTTTTTTTTTTTTTCATGCCACGCCTTGCCGTCTAGGGAGGTCTCTAGGCTTGCCACATAGGTCCAAATAGGTTTCAGAATTTTCCTGTAGATTAGAATATTTTGTCAACAGAAAGATGAAAATTTCTATCTAGAGATCTATATAATTCGCCAAAGCGGTCGATTCAGCTCTTGTCTTTTAAGCCTAACATGGCCTGGGTTTTTATCTCTTTATAATGTTTACCAATATAAAACCTTGTTCGCAGTTAGTAATCAATCCTTTCGACCGGGTGTGGCACGATGGTTTGCTTTTCAAGCTCTAAACCCATTTATCCCAATTCTTGTACCTAGTACTTAAATCGGACATCCCCAACCGTTCCTTTTAAGTCAGCTGCGACACTGAATTATCCAATTACAATATTATCCAGTTGCGGCTGGTGTTCCACCAGACACTGTCTTGGGCCCAGTTCTCTACATCCTCTTCACTGCCGATATCCCAACCAATCTCAATACCCTTCTAGCAACATTCCCTGATGACTTCACCATCTTCTCATCCCACCCAGACCCTGAAACAGCATCCCTAAACCTATAAAGACACATCTCTCTAATTGAGCAGTAGGTGCAACTATTGGAGCATCAAAATCAATGAATCCAAATGCAAACATGTCAACTTTACCCTCCGAAGCAGCTACTGTCCGTCCACCTATCATTTTCTACTCTGTGCCTCTTTCTATCTCAGACACAGTTGGGTATCTTGGATACCTTTTATGAAACATGGAGACATGGAACTCCCATACTAGACTTAAAAGACAAGAACTTAACCGACGATTTGGCCAATTATATAGAATACTCAAAAGAAGCTCTAATCTTTCAATAGAAAACATTATTAATATACAAGACCGTACTAAAGCCCATCTGGACCTACGGTATTGAACTATAGGGGACAGCTAAATTTTCGGACATCAAACGTTTCCTATCTAAAGTCCTTCGTACAATAGTCAATGTTCCTTATTATTGTCATAAATTAGTAACAAAATAATCAAAAGACAGAACATAAATGTTAGGGTATTATTGGAAAAATTCCAAACCATGCAGACTTATGTCTCCAAAACGCAGGCAAAGAAAAATTCCTCAACGTTTGGCCAATTCATGCATCATCAGGGCAGAAAAAAATAAAACAGGTAATCGAACATCACTCCACGAAATCCAATCGCATACTGAAATGGAGGTAAAACAACACAACAAGAAATGGTTACAATCAAACAGCTGACAAGGGAAACAAACGATTAACATTTTTTTTTTAGCAATATCTTATCAGAAATATGTTGCGAAATAAAAAAAATAAACGAAATGAAAAGATATAATAATGAGAAAAAATAAATAAATTTATAATTACAATAATTATATATATATAATATATATATATATATATATATATATATATATATATATATACATATTATTTCGTACATGCAGATAAAATATGAGAACAAAGCTTTATTTTTTAGACTTATCTAAGATGCCCAACGTTTCCGAATAAAATTTATTATATTTTCTACTATCGGTCTTGTAATTCACAGCATTATCCAGCTTCTGTCCAATATGCATAGCTTGAAATATCTTTCTCTTTGAACTATTCCTCTCTTTCTGTCGCTCTCGGACATTACTAAAATCAAATTCATGGTTTAATATTTTAGAGTGCTGAGCTAATGCAGTGTTTGTTTCCTTTCTGTTAATATTCTTTCAGTCGCATTGATGCTGATACATTCTTCTATGCCCAGTTTGGGAAGTTTCAACAATAAATACCTTCCAGCAACGCACGCACATAATTTCATATACTACATCAGATTGTTGCTTAGTTAACATTTTATCTTTAAGAGTGGTATAAAACTTACTTAACCTCTACCTATTCTACTAGCCACTTCAATGTCATAAAAACCAAATGACTTAAAAATGCCCACAATTTGATCAGAGAGACCGTTAATATAAGTATATGAAAAAAAATCTACAGTTATTATCATCATTTTCACGATTCGCTATGGCAAATGTTACATTATGCTTATGACTTTAAAAATACAATTGTTTAAAATGTTAACCATAACATGCTAGATATATATATTACCTTTTTTCTTTCTTCTTTTATTTATTTATTTTTATATGTATTTCTGAATTTATGATCGTTTAAATAATTATTATACTCGTATATAAAATAGTTTTCAAAATATATATATTCCAATCAAAGCTATATCTTAAAACTTTATTCTATAATAAAAAAATGAGTATAAATTAGTGATTTGTTACTGTTGACCAACCAATAAAAAAAAAATCTAATATAAATATAATTTTCAATATATAGAACGTTTAAAGATTTGTTTTTATAATGTTTAAATCTAATTAATTCCCCGAAAGGCAAAGTTATTCTAACCTATTCTTACCTTGGAGTAAGCTTTATTTTATTTTTTTTTAACTTTCCAATATTAATAAATATGATTGTGATTAATTCCCAAACATCATCAGAATCACACAGGCAAATCTTAATCTGAATGATAACAACGAAATATAAAATAAAACAACGTTAAATCAAATTTAAGAAACAAAAGTCCATTAAACACAACGCTGAATTCCAGATTAACAGCTTTAGCGGATTCGTCAAAATAAACACATCAGAGCCGAAAGAAAAAAAAATCAGTTCTCTGTTATTTTACATGAAAAGGGTTAAACAACCGTTATTTAAGCAAATGATTGACCTAACAATGGGGTGTGTTAAAAAAAAACATTAGCATGTACCACCGGGGTTTTTATTTTAATTTTTTTTTATTGAATTAAAGAGATTTAAATAATAAATCTGTGTATTATTCATTTAAAGCAAGGTTTGAAATCGATATTTACAAAAAAAATTATTAAAATCCGTTAAAAATTTTAATCTGGAATTTTAAAAAATCATATCTTGGTCATTATTTTTCATCAACATTTTTACAATTAACAACATAATTGTTACTTGTACTTACGTATATATGTAATATATAGTAAGAGTAAGTATTGCGATCGTGAAATTATTCGAATCTCAGTTTTCAACGAAATATATGTTTTGTCCCCTGCGTCCAAATAACCAAGTGTCGCAAAATTGTCTATGTGTGTGTATGTTAACAGTCTAGCTCATAAACGAAAAGTAGTACGAAACTGATATTAAATATTAAGGATTTGTATATGAGCCGGATGTGACACTAACTTTTTCGTTAAAATCGGCTAACCGGAAGTGCCACTTTATATGAATGCTGAAACACATTTTTACGATTTTCTCAAAAATGGCTCTAACGATTTTGATCAAACTCGGTGTATCATTGTATAATTAAGTGGTCATTAATATCATTTACGTCTTATCCCCGTTGATGTCACCTTATAGGGCTTAAATGCTCAATGTTCATATACGTCTTCCTCTAAAGTACCTTTAATATGGTTTATTTTAAAAAGTTAATCATTTCTCATTAGTCAGAGTTACGAAAAAATGCTACAGATAACTTTTGAAAGAATTTGATAAGTTAATAAAGGAGAAAAAAAATAAAAATGCAGAAAACCTGCGTTGCTATAGACTGTAGCGCCTAAACGAATGTACCGATTTCAATGAAACTTCGCTAAAGTCATTTTCTCGATACCTTTAAATTTATCTATATAACATACTTCAACGAAAAGAAGCTGGAAAAAAAGTTACGAGGGATGGTAAAATTAAATTCCGAATAACTCAAAAAGTATACACTTTTTGTGGATATTGTATTTGGTTTTTAAAAGTTGATGGAATTTCCTAAAAAAAAAAAAAAATCGTTAAAATCGGACAATTAGGAGGAAAGATATGGTCTCTAGTTTTTTCCCTGAAGAGGCGAAAATTTGGATAAATTTAAAATATACTTTTTTAATTGTTGAGACTAAAAAAACCTTTTTTCTACAGATATTTAATAAAGTATCTTTCTTAAGAACATCTTTCATAAGAAATAAGTACCTAAATTTATACATTTATTCTCAGTTCTATATTTCAACACTGCAATCACCACCTCCGGAATCAACTTACTCACGGTCTGCATAGATAACCTTTTCAACTAAAAATATCACTAAAATGACATCACTCAAAAATGTTGAAATTGGAGTTAGTCATTTTGTGGTTTATAAAAGCAAAGAAAGTTGTGTGGTTTATAAAAGCAGATGGAGTGACTAGATTTTTATTGCCTGTCGTCGATATATTAAATAGACATTTTGTAATTATAATGGTCTTAATGACTTGTATAGCTTTAAGCTTTAGCTCCGTTTAAAATGCACTTCAAAAAATTTATAATAGCCCAGCATTGCCAGAAAATAATTTCCATTCAAAGTAGAACGGTAAATGAAAGTTCTGTGTTGCGTACAAAAGATTTTTTTATATGTTGTCACAAAAATTGGTTGCCTATATAACTTATTAAGCGTTTCTTTCCAATTTTATTTAGTTATTAGTATGTTTTTGTTCTTTTTAGTACCAATATTGTAACCCTAGTACCCATCTGCTTTCCTTAATATACCCTCCAAAACTATGTATATACTCATTTTATTACTCAGATTGTAGTTATTCTTAATTATAATAGGTCGTCTGACCAGATTTATTGTCAATTGGTTTGAACAATATTGACATTCTTAAGGGACCTAGTCCCAGAATAAAGATGATTTTCTATTTCTATTTCTATTTCTAAAGATGGGTACCAACACCATCAAGCTCTGGCAAAGTACAACTGGCATAAGCTGGGTGATGGCGGGCAGTGAGCGGGCGGGGTCATCGCCCCAACAACCTTCACTTCTTCTCGATCTTAATCCCAGCTGAGGAATCGTCACACAGTGGGCAAAATGACCAGCTTAAGAGGACAAAAGTCAATCTCACAATTGTTATCCATTCAATGCTCGTTGTTTACTACGATACTTGAGTAGTCCAAAAATAGTTTTACAAGTTTAGGAAAGTTATTTATAAATACTTTGTAGACCTTTGTATTTATGATTGAACCAGTTTTACGTTAATATTGCATTGTGTTCTTTCATCGATTTATGACAATAAAGTGGCTCCAGTGTTTTATGCGGCAGATACAAATAGATTGTTTAAAATTCATGTCTCGTCTAAACATTACATTGTTTATAGCCCTGTAGCCAGGGCCCAAAAATCGACCTGATCGCAGGCAAAGGTTTGATTGTAAATTACGAAAGTGTATATTATTCTGAGTAAAAAGAACTTTGTCTGCCGTTCCAGAGCCGCTGCTTTAAAAAATGGCGGCTGATTTAATGACTATTAGGCCAATAATTTAAGGATCGAAACGGGAAAACCATTTCGAAAAATTTGAGAAAAGATTTTATTTTTTTGACTTGTATATATGGGTTTAGAAATGTAAAAAACAGATTTCCTAACGCGGGCCACCAAGGGGAAACTTTTTACAGCCAAAAAATCAGATTTTTTGGGTTTTTCACCTATAACTCCTAAACGATGCATCAAAGCAAAAAAATTGTATACTTTAATTAATTACAGTACGTTAAATTTTGCGTCAAACGAGTATACAAACTTTAAAATTTGGTTAGCGGCTAAGGTATAAAACCACGGTCAACAAATGCTGAATTTTACCAAATTTGTCAAAAACTGACACAAATTACTATTTATGGCCCTATAACTTGGAAATGAGTTCTCTAAGAGGAAAAACCCATAGAATCAAAGTTTTAAAGCATCAAATTTTGCGTCTACTGATTACTCACATTTTTATTTTAGGCCAATTATAAATCTCGAATCGAGATTTGTTATTGTTTTATAAAATTCGGCATTTTTGGCAAATCGTTTACCAAAATCCATTGTTATTTAGAGGTGGAAAAGAGGCTTATACTGCATGTAACAGACTCTAAACAAAACTAACTCAGTATTATAGATAACCATACTGTTGAAATATTGAAAATCACGTTTACCTTCATTACCAGTTTCTAACCATCGGGAGATTACCGATTTTGTTTGCAGCGAGTGACCTACATAAATTAGTTGGTACTCAGTAGACGCAAAATTTGATGCTCTACAACTTTGATTCTATGGGTTTTCCCGCTTAGAGAAATCATTTCCAAGTTATAGGGCCATTTATAGTATTTTTCTCAGTTTTTGACAAATTTGGTAAAAATCAGCGTTGGTTGACCGTGGTTTTATACCTTACCGCATAACCAAATTTTAAAGTTTATGTACTCGTTTGACGCAAAATTTGACGTTCTTTAATTTCTTAAAGAATACGCTTTGATGCATCGTTTAGTAGTTATAGGTGAAAAACCCAGAAAATATCGAAAAAATCTGACTTTTTGGGCTGTAAAAAGTTTTCCCTTGGAAATTTTGTCTTTTACATGTCTAAACCCACATATACAAGTTAAAAAAATAAGAACTTTTCTCACATTTTTCACAATGGATTTCCCGTTTCGATCCTCATATTATTGGCTTAATATTCTTTAAATCAGCCCCCATTTTTGAAAGCAGCGGCTCTGGGACGGCAGACAAGGTTCTTTTTACTCAGAATAACATACACTTTCGTAATTTACAATCAAACCTTCGCCTGCGATCAGGTCAATTTTTGGGCCCTGACTCCAGATATTAGATATTGTATAATTTATTACCTACTTCATAACGACCTATTATAATAAAATATAAATATATAAAGTTACATGTATAATATTAAAAAATATTTATTTATTTTTCTTTTTTTTTTAATTAGCTATTCAACTCGCTATATGTTTGTAATTTGGTCAGTGTAGACAATTAGATATTATTTAGTCAAAACCTGGGTTGATAGTAATTCGAATACGATAGTAAAAAAAAATTAAATAAATAAAAAGTAATGATGGTCACTCTAGATTCAACGTTACCGCGTGTTAAATCCTCAATAACTTCCGAAGTGGCCGGTTGGAGCAAGGTCAGAAAACTGTTTTTAGAAGTTCAAACCTTTCTTAACAATAGGATATATTTAATTTTTCGGGCGATTCGGGCGAAATGAACCAAAATTGTTTGCTATTGTTTGAAACGTCGTAGCAATTATATATATTTTTAAAAACAGATGTTTCAGCTGCGTTCAGATTCACTAGAAGTATCTAATTCTGCCCAACACATACTATTACGTTTGAATAAAAAATACCTGCAAACCAGTTATAAATATAAAAATCTGGTGAGCGCAACACAAAACTTTCACTTACCGCTCAACTTTGAATAGAAATTATTTTCTGGCCATGTTGGCCTATTATAAATTTTTTGAACTGCATTTGTCACTGAGCTAAAGGTAAAGTATTGCAGCTAACAAATCATAAATACTATTAAAATAACAAAAGTCCTATTTATTATATCACCGGTTGATTATGGATGGTACGATCCGTTGATTATGGATTGTAGGACTATTAGTTATTAAACTGTTATTTTCCATTGCAAAGTTTACTAAAACGGGATAGAGAGATTTGCTTCGAAACTGGAGACCATATCTTTCCTCCTGATTGTCCGATTTTAACGATTTTTTTTTTTTTTTTTTAGGAAATTCTGTAAACATTTAAAAACCATAACAAAAAAGTGTATATATTTTTAGATATTCATAAATAAATTTAAAGGGTGTCGAGAAAATGACTTTAGCAAAGTTTTATTGAAATCGGTACATTTGCTTAGGGTTTACTTTCGTCATTAGCGCTACAGTCTATAGCAACGCAGGTTTTTCAGCATTTTTATTTTTTTCTCCTTTATTAACTTATCAAATTCTTTCAAAAGTTATATTTAGCATTTTTTCGTAACTCTGCATAATGTGAAATGATTAACGGTTTAACGGTTTTTTAAAATAAACCATATTAAAGGTACTTTAGAGGAAGACATATATGAACAATGGGCATTTAAGCCCTGTAATGTGACATCAAGGAGGATAAGACCTAAATGATATTAAAGACCACTTAATCATACAATGATACACCGAGTTTAATCGAAATCGTTAGAACGGTTTTTGAGAAAATTGTAAAAATGTTTTTCAGCATTGATATAAAGTGTAACTTCGGATAGCCGATTTTAGGGAAAAGGTTACAGCGATATCTAAGGTATATACCTATCTTAAATACGTAATATCAGTTTCGTACATCTTTTCGTTTTCGAGCTAGAGTGTTCACATACACACAGACACACAGACCATTTTTTGGAACCTGATTATTTGGACTCAGGGTACCCCAAAACGTGTATTTCCGATGACAACTCAGATTCAAAAATTTTCTCGATCGCAATACTTACCCTCACTATATATTACATATGTACGTAAGTGAAAGTAAAAAAAGATGGTTTTCATTTCTTCTCCTATTATCTCTCATTAGGGCATTATTAATGCGACAATTAAGTTAAAAATTGTTGTACAAGACGGCGGATTGATATTAGTTTGTCACTAATGCAGTAAAACTTCCAAATTTTAACTGTATCATATATTAGACATATAGTGCTAAAGTATTGTATAAACCTTCGTTTACATAATTATTACATAATGGACAGTTATTTTGAGAGTCAAATTTGACTGTAAGGTAGTGTACAGCTTTATACGTAAGAGAATAAAAATATTGCATAGCCTATAATATCTTCCCATGAAATATGCTGCTTTGTTTTCTGAATGAACTTATTTCTTATAAGTTTCAACAATATACGTAACTCTGATAAATACCTCAGATCACATATATTTTTTATTTTTCACAATCAGCTAATTGGAGAAGCTGTTTAACTAAGCCAAATGTTCTTACTTATTTATAATATAAATTCATTTCACTCAAATATTTTCTTTAGGATTTCGACAATAAATTAGTGACATATATAAGCAATGCTTTTTATTCAAAGAATTAAATTTAAATTAATAATTTTAACTGTATCTGATGTGTTCGATCACACGTTTTGATTACTTCATTTTTATTTGAGATATGTATCAAATCTATTTAATAACATGGAATGCAGGAATTAAGATTTTTCCTAAAGCCATAACTTTTAAGTGTATTAAGAATTTAGCTCTAAAGATGTCTCGTCTGGCAAATCGCTGTCAGGTTAGAAATTAAGTTGGACATTACAGAATTAACTCTGCCGAGAAATTTACTAAGAGTAACCAGATTACAACTCTCGTCTTTCAATTGAGTTTAGCTGTAATTTTTGAAATTTCTCGTAATTTCGTCTTTCTACGAAATTATATTAAACCTATTTCGAATACAAGAACGCCATATTTTAATAAACAGACGTAGAGTATACTCAAATGTCAAGTAGATTTTCTATATATATATTTGCTCATAAATGTACAATAACCAGCAAAAGTTCTCATACACAGACTGCTTGGAAATAAAAAAACGAAATTATGTTTATTTCAAATGATTTATATTTAAACGTATGATTAAACACTACAATACTACATCATAAATTTTATTTTTTTTAAAATTACAAAATTGCACAACGATAATAATAAAGTTAGAAGTAATAAAGATGAATAACTATGAACTTTAAAATAATTTGATAATCAACTAGAGAAGAAAAATATGAGAAATGTTTAACCGAGTTGAAGACCAATTACCAGAAATAAGAGTAATAGTATTACAGATTTATGACATATTTTTGCAATTGTTTTATCCAAATTTTTATATTATAGTCGCGGTAGAAATTGTTTCACCTAGTAAAGATTTTATTTACCAGATTGCTATCTGCAAGATCTCCAGATGTTTCTTTGCCGATTTTGAAAAGATATTCTACAAATAATCACACCATTAAACCGTGAAATCGTTCATTTATTTTTTTCTCCTCCCACTTACATCTTTCCTCTCCCAATTCAGATCCCTTGTTACTCCTTTCATATCCCTTCTCACTAACGGACATGACGAATGTAAAACAGACATTATTCTAAAATATGTTATAAAGTTAATATCTTATTACATTTTTAACACTTGGGATAAAGTTTTTTGTTGTAAGGTGGAGGTGCGTGTCAGCCGTGAGGACGACTTACGAATCATTAATAGATTAATTAATAGTTATTGCTATATCTCTATATATTTATCGTGTTTGTGATTTTAGTATATAATTGTAGCGAATGCATTTGTGATCAACAGTGAATCAATGTTTGTCTAATTATTGATAGAATATTGTCTGCTGTTGAAATTATCCTCTGATGGTCTTTGTCAAAGAGTATTATGCATGGAGGAATATAACAGAGTAATAAAATATATTTTCAATAAATGCATTATTATATTATATTTAAGACTTTTTGATAATCCTACTTTAAAAGTAAAATTTAAATTATTCCCACTCTTAGATTTTATTAGCCAATTACTTAAAATAGATGTACTTAGATGATCAAAGATTGTGGGGAACCCATCTCATCACTATTGACTATGCACCAACAAAGGCAAGGAGAATGTAACTACCAGAGGCCAAACATTTGCTAATATACCCTTTAATTAATACTAACAATTATCAATTACTTTATTACTGTGTAGAACAATTATCGCTGCGTAAGTAATGGCTAGTATTAATTATGTTATTAGAATTTATTGCGTAAAAAAATATAGGAGAAAATTTTTAATGGCATGGTTGCTTTTTAGGTCATTGTAGTCAATAACCCTCCGTAGATGGGATTGAGTAGAGAGAAATTATATGAGATAAATTATATGAGAAATTACTGTTACAAGGCCAACGGTTGTGCAGGGAGGTGATTGGACCGATAACACAATCAACCACCAGGTTTTTCCCCTTAATTAATTATTTAATAAAGAGTATCGACTTTATACAGGCTGGGTGTCTCCTGACCCCAAGGTCAATCCACGGCTGATGAAAGATTTCTAGTCAACAGTCGGATTCGAACCTGGGGCCTTGAGCACTGGAAGTCAGTCCTCACCCACTGAGCTACCCCGCTCTCTATTGTAGTCAATCTCTGAATGAAATGTGAGAATGAAGTAGTCAATCCGAAGTTTGTAGTCTTTTCCACCCCTACCGATCCTTCTTTGTCCTTTTTAGTGATATATTGTTGTATTCGGTTATTTAGAGAGAGACTTGAGAAATTTTTACTTGCTTTATACTTATGACTGGTAAATTTAATTTTACGATATTAGGTTTAAATTGTTAGACAGAAACGTTAAGAAACCGCTGGACGTTTCCGATTGCTTTAGCACTTACTAGACAAACGCTCTAAACTTCCAATTGATTACAAAAGACTCATATACATGACAATAATAAGGCCTATTTGGACTTACGGAGTTGAGCTATGGGGCTCCACTAAACCATCGAATTCCTCTAGTATCCAATCCTTACAATCCAAAATCCTCACTGCTCCCTACTTTGTTACAAATAAAACTACCCATAATGACATTAATGTTTCTTATGTTTCAGATCTGGCCCGATCCAGATAGTGTATCTATCCAGATAGTGTATATATCCTTCCATAATAAACTGCAGAATCCGCCCAAGCCTCTCGTTTCTAACCTTGCTCCCTCTTCAATTCCTGATAACCCTTCGAGGCGTCTGAAATAAGATGGCCCCGTGATCTCCTAATGTAGACATATTATTAGAGTGCTAACATTAAGTAGTTTCTCAATAAGTGTTTTCACGTTATTATATCCATATATTCAAATTTACTAAATGTATTACAGTTGTAAATATCATTAAGAAATTTAAAAAAAAAAAAAGGTTTAAATTGTAATAAAATTCTTCAAATTCTAAAGCCCACTAACATTTGTTTTTCATTTTATGCTATTTTCATTAATATATGGATGTATTGCGGTATTTGGAGAAAGATTTTAGCTGTAGGTAGTTTTCGATATTTTTATGGCAACTTTAAAATTATAAGTTTAAGAATTTTTTTATAGGTAACGAAAAATTATAATGCTAAAACTTATAATATCAGAAGATTCATCATTAAATTTCTGCCGAATTAATAAATTTTGAAAGCTCTAGTTCAATAAATATTGGTTTTACTTGCGTTAGTTTTGAGCTCAAAACGTCTTTCCAACTTCAAATATTTCAAAAGTTTAAATGCCCATATATTTTTTTTAAACTAGTCGATAGATTGGATAAAATTTGGTATTTTTAATTATTTTCGTGCTTACTTAATATTTACTAATTTTCATTAAGATTCTTAATTTTCATTAAGACACTTATTTTCATATTAATATTAAAATGTTGTAATACTTTGGATATATATAGTATTGGCATTGTCGTGTGTTTGATAAGTTAGTTGACTATTGTGTTTTTTTTATATGAGCTGGCGGAGAAGGCAGTAGATCAGCTGATGCGAAGGTTGTCTTTTCAACTCCTC
This sequence comes from Nezara viridula, assembly GCA_928085145.1. NCBI lineage: Eukaryota > Metazoa > Arthropoda > Insecta > Hemiptera > Pentatomidae > Nezara > Nezara viridula. The sequence goes on from OV725078.1 coordinate 78,074,782, forward strand.
TCTCAGTTTTTGCCTATTTTATTGCGGAATCTCTCTGATTATTCACATAATACAGTTAAAGTGTACATCAGAGCAGTTGATATTTACTGTTGACATCTTTTTTTTTTTGTTATTTTTAATTTTTTTTTCTTCCTTTGATTTTTCTGTTATGATATGCGGTATGATCAGCAAGTGATGGCCAGTAAGGTGCCCAAGAGAACTCTGTCAGACGGCGTTAGTACACCACGTGGTTCACCACCCAAACAAAGGACTCGTCGCTGCCTACGAGAAATACCTCCAGTGACCAAAGTGAACACTTCAGAACCAGAAACTCAGCCCCAACCAGGTACGTCTTCGCAAGAAATGATTAAAGAATCGCATTTCTTTACTCCAAACCCCTACCAAGTGCTTCAAAATGATCGAGAAGTAATGGAGTCTGCAGCAATACCCAGAGAACCAAAGCCTCCTTCGATATTTGTGAAAAATATCAAAAAATTCCAGATGTTCTGCACCCAACTAAATAAAATCTGCTCTGGCAGTTATTCATGCCTTGACAGGACCAATGATACCAAAATAACACCTGATTCTGCTGAAGCCTACCAAAAAATAGTGAAGTACTTATCAGAAACAACTGCGAATTTTCACACTTACCAGCTGAGGCAGGAAAGAGCGTAGTAATAAGAAATTTACACTCCTCCACCCCCACTGAAGTTATTAAAGAAGAACTAACGACGCTTGGTTTCAATGTACGCCAGGTAACAAACGTTTTGAAGGAGGACAGGGAGCAGCCAGGATTACGAAATAGGATCTCACTACCATTGTTTTTCGTGGACTTGGAGCCATCACCAGGTATCTAAAAAATATATGATATCACAAGAATATACTACACAATGGTGAAAGTTGAGAAGCCATACCCCAAGAGAGACAGCGTGCAGTGCCATAATTGTCAGACCTATGGCTATACGAAGACATATTGCCACCATCTGACGCGTTGCGTGAAGTGCGGTGAACAGCAAAAATCTGTAGAGTGCAGCAAACCTATACAAGATCCAGTAGTATGTGCCCTATGCTTGGAGGGACACACCGCCAACTACAAAGGGTGCCCAATTTACAAGAATCTCAAAACCAGACACCAGAAAAACCGGATTCCAGATGAAGCACTAAGAACAAGAAGAGAGAGAGAGCCTTCCAAAATTGTAAACAAGGATGTATCATTCTCCCAACTACTTAGATGTAAGACTTCAACCGATAAATGTCAAGCCCTGCCACAACAACAACCTCAATCCCAACCTCAAAATCCTCTTCATCCTAATATACCCAACCATCAACAACAAATTCCTCATATTCCTCCTCCTTCAAATGTAACAGATCTCACAAGTTTGTTAGCATCTTTCCTGACAGATTTCAAATCCCTTGTTACTCCACACATCATATCACTCCTCACAAATCTCGTATCTCACCTCATCCCTCCTTTAAAAAATCCTTAAATGACTCACATCCCTAAACCCATATCCATTCTCCTTTGGAATGCGAATGGTGTTAGAAATCATACAGACGAACTATCTACTTTACTACTTGACAAGAACATTGATGTGGCACTAATTACTGATACTCGACTAACCACTAAACATCACTTCAAAATATCACAGTAAATGACATATCGTACTGACCACCCTGACGGAAAATCACATGCCGGTACTGCTGTATTGTACACCAATCCCTCTCCCATCTCGTACCAACATGATTTCCTACAGTCCACCGCTATCGTGATAAAAACCTTCTCCTTTCCGGTTACTCTTGCATCAGCGTATTGCCCTCCTAACCGATCCATATCCAATGCCCAGTTCAGTTCTCTCCTCGACTCCTTAGGACATCACTTCATCTTGGGTGCGGACCTAAATGCCAAACACCAACAATGGGGTTCCAGAGCTACGAATTCTAGTGGCCGAACCCTGCTGTCTGCATTCGGTTCCCAACGTTTTCACCTCCTTTCCCCCAACTCTCCTACGTACTGGCTCATAATATCTCAAAAGTTTAAATGTCCATAATTTTGAAGCTAGTCGTTAGAAATGGATAACATTTGGTATTTTTACTTATTTTCGTATTCACTTAATATTTAAAAATTTTCATGAAGATCTGAGGTAGGTGGGTGTCGGACCCTGGATGACCTGGTATAAAATGATCCCTATTTCTTGGTCAACGGTTGTGCAAAGAGGTGGTTTGACTGATATCACGCTCAACCAGCTAGTTTTCTTCCTTAATCAATTATTTAATTAAAGGTAACTATGTACACTTAGTTAGGACATCACTTCATCTTGGGTGCGGACCTAAATGCCAAACACCAACAATGGGGTTCCAGAGCTACGAATTCTAGTGGCCGAACCCTGCTGTCTGCATTCGGTTCCCAACGTTTTCACCTCCTTTCCCCCAACTCTCCTACCTACTGGCTCAGATCCCAACCGTAATCCTGATCTTCTTGATTTCTTTATCCACAGCGGATTAAGTCCTCTCAATTGTTCCATTACACGTCTAAATGAACTTTCCTCTGACCATAGTCCTCTAATCCTTAATGTTTCACTTCAACCCGTTCCCAAAACTTCTCCACCGTCATTTATTAGGGGCCCAGTTAACTGTAAACCAGTCCCCTCCGACGAGATGTTTGCTCCTGGGCAGCATCTGACGAAGGCTGAGGAGTTCGCCATTCACCTATCCAATACATTTATTTTACATCCGGAATCCCATCCTGCCCACACCGTAACAGTAGAAGAACTCCTTACGTCACCAATCCCACTTTCCTTGCCCCCAAAAGCTATTTATCCTTCCGAAGTGAAATTTCAATTAAGAAAACTAATCCCCCGTAAAGCTCTTGGACATGATCTCCTTACCCCTCAAATCCTTCGACAACTTCCATCCAAAGCAGTCATATTCCTTACATATATCTACAATTGTATCCTACGCACCACCCACTTCCCTCTGTTATGGAAACACTCCACTATTATCCTTTTCCCAAAACCAGGCAAACCTCCCAATAGCTCAACATCCTATAGACCAATTAGCCTAATCCTTTCAAAAATTTTTGAAAAGATCTTTTTGAAACGAATCCTACCCATTATAGAATCCCAAAATATTCCTTCCCATCAGTTTGGTTTTTGCTCTCAACATTGTACTGTTCAACGAGGACTCCGAGTTGTTGATCATACTTCCTCAGCCCTAGAAAACAAGGAATACTGTTCGGGTGCATTTCTGGACATTGCACAGGCATTTGACCGGGTATGGCACTCCGGGCTGCTCTTCAAGCTTAAATCCATTTACCTCAGTCCTTGTACCTAGTCCTCCGCTCCTATCGACGCTTTCGAGTCGCTGTGGAACAGAATTTTCCAATATCTACTCCGCTAAAGCCGGTGTTCCCCAAGGCAGCGTCTTGGGTCCCGTGTTTACATCCTATTTACTGCTGACATCCCTGTTCATCCCGATACTTTCCTTGCAACATTCGCTGACGACACCGCAATCTTATCATCCAACTCTGATCCCGAAATAGCATCCTTAAATCTCCAAAGCCACCTCACCTTGATTGAGCACTGGTGTAATAACTGGCGCATTAAAGTTAATGAATCTAAATGCCAACATATTACCTTTACACTCCGACGCAATTCCTGTCCACCAGTACTCTTTAATTCCATCCAGCTTCCTTACTCAGACACAGTCCGGTATCGTGGCTTTCATTTAGACCGAAGACTAACGTGGAACCCACATACTAGACTCAAAAGACAAGAACTCAACCGACGATACGGCCAACTATACCGACTACTAAGCAGAAAATCTAAACTTTCCATTGAAAACAAGCTACTGATCTACAAGACAATACTGAAACCTATTTGGACTTACGGACTAGAACTGTGGGGATCAGCAAAATTTTCTAACATCAAGCGCATCCAATCCTTCCAGTCAAAAGTCCTTCGAACAATAGTCGATGCTCCTTTCTATGTAACCAACAAAACCCTACATCATGACCTCAACATCCCATTTGTCCTAGACCTTACCCAGAAAAATTCTCCAAATTTCACCAGAACCTTACGTACCACCCAAATCCTCTTGCACAATCCCTATCAAGCACCTCCCATCCCTATAATCCTCCAAGAAGGTTGAAACGGCAGTGGCCTCGCGACCTTTTGTAGATTGTATAAATTGGAGTTCTGGCAATGGCCAGATTCTTCACTCAAGACATGAGTGTATGTGGCTAAAGTGCTCTCGACCAATCTCCGCTGGCTTTAGTACCAGTGACGCGGTTGAGAGAGTAGCGCAGGGTTCTCCTGGAGTTCCCTCGCCTGATTGTATATAGGTATGCATGTGTTTTTTTTTTTTTGCTTAGTTTTAATTTTCTTATTTTTTAGGTTATTTTATTTTATTATCTATTGTATATACTTTTGATTATTATTTTGTTTCTATTTATTTTATTTTTGTTTGTACATATAGTGTGAATGTCATCCTACCTCAATATAACCGATGTCCAAGAGAAAAATTGTTGTAATACTCAATAAAGAAATAAAAAATATCGTATCAATCCCCGCTGGCTTTAGTACCAGTGACGCTGTTGAGAGAGTAGCATAGGGTTCTCCTGGTTACGATAAAAATTACGATAAAAAATATCGTAATTTTATAAATATCGTAAAATATAAAAAATATAAATAAAAATATTTAATTGGAAAAATATCGGTTTAGATGGTCTTTAAACACAGAGGTCTTTAACTATGCTTTTACAATCACAGAGTCATTTCCAAAGCTGTAAATCAGCCCCTTCGAAAATAATTATTTTCAATTATTTTTAGATATGCGCCATCAATTTATCTTACTGATTCAAAAATATATTTTTTTAGTTATGAAAAAAAATGACTTATTACTTTTTAATTTGATAATGAGATTTATATAAGTAAATTTGATTAAAATATTTATACACGTGCTAGTATTTTTTTTAATTGGCATTTTATTTTGGAAAGTTTTTTATCCGAATCAATCGGAAACTTTTTAACTAGATTAGAGAAATACTTATTAATAGTGAACATTCTTTACCATTACGATTATTATTATTAAGTGAACTTCTCGAAATAAATCAGGATGAGATATACATTAATTATTAGAAGGCCAATTGTGTTCCAGTTATTAATTTTCTTCAATTAACTATTAATACCAATATGTAACTATTAATATTAATATAATATATTAATAAATATTAACAACTAATTCGGGTAAATTGGTTGTTTTAACAATTAATGTGTATTATACCTGGATTTATTTCGTGAGATTTTCTAACTTGATTGATTTTTGTAACTTAGAATAAAAACTTAATAACATATGTATAAATATTTCTTTTAAAAAAAAACTTATATAAATAAAAAGGTGGAAGCAATTTTTTTGCTTAACTAAAAAAAAAAATATATATGATATTTTGGAAATAGAAAGATAATTGGTGGCGTATGTCTAAAAAGATTGAAGATATGAGAATAGAAGTCTTGAATTTCAATTATATTCAAAACGAAGAGAATAAATTTGACTACATTATAATACTGATGGAAATAAAAACAAAATTTCCATAATATTATAATACATTCATTTAAAAGTATTCATGAAATACATAATATAAAGAGATACACAATTCCCTAAATTTAACCATTTACAAATAATGTCCTACGATCTAACAAGAAACACTATTTAAGTCTATATACCTGCATCCTTATTCAGTAATTAACTGCATTAATTTTAATCAGTTTAAAGCCATGATTATAAAAATATTACAAAAGGAGTAGATATAAGTTATTGCCAAATATTTTTGAGAGAATGGGGGATAAGGCCTCAAAACTTTTAAATATTTTCCTTAAACTATTATGTCAAAAATAAATTAAACAACTGAAGTAAGCTTGTTTATTACAAATAAATAAAAAATTTAAATATAAATTGAAGTCTATTTAGTAATAAACTAAGACACAAAATTATTATGTAACCCTTGCCAGCTCATATTTCTTTTTTTTTATTTCTTTATTAAGTATTTCAACAATTTTTCTCTTTGACATCGGTTATATTGAGGTAGGATGACATTCACACTATATGTACAAACAAAAATAAAATAAATAGAAACAAAATAATAATCAAAAGTATATACAACAGATAATAAAATAAAATAACCTAAAAAATAAGAAAATTAAAACTAAGCAAAAAAAAAAAACACATGCATACCTATATACAATCAGGCGAGGGAACTCCAGGAGAACCCTGCGCTACTCTCTCAACAGCGTCACTGGTACTAAAGCCAGCGGAGATTGATCGAGAGCACTTTAGCCACATACACTCATGTCTTGAGTGAAGAATCTGGCCATTGCCAGAACTCCAATGTATACAATCTACAAAAGGTCGCGAGGCCACTGCCGTTTCAACCTTCTTGGAGGATCATAGGGATGGGAGGTGCTTGATAGGGATTTTGCAAGAGGATTTGGGTGGTACGTAAGGTTCTGGTGAAATTTGGAGAATTTTTCTGGGGTAAGGTCTAGGACAAATGGGATGTTGAGGTCATGATGTAGGGTTTTATTGGTTACATAGAAAGGAGCATCGACTATTGTTCGAAGGACTTTTGACTGGAAGGATTGGATGCGCTTGATGTTGAGGTAGCTTAATCTGTTTATTGAATAATAATACAATCGGCCACTGCTGGAGGGCTACAAGTTCTCATTCATACAATATATACAAATAATAAAGAAATAAATATAAATATAATAAGTAAATAAATAATACTGGTGAAGAAGTTAAATAAAAATAAAATAAAATAAAAATTTCTAAACACAATCATACCTATATACAATATATACATTCGCCCAAGAATCTCCGAGCCAGGCTTTTTCCCCCATACGTGGAAGGCGAAGCAAGACTCCGGGAGATCCCAGCGCCACTTTTCCAGCCGCATCACTAGTATTAGAAGCCAATGGAGACTGAAAGAGGGCACTACAGCCACAGACGCTCAGGACATGAGTGGAGAAGCTGGCCATTGCCAGGACTCCAAAGGCATATTTACAAAAGATCTCGAGGCCACTGCCGTTTCAACCTTCGAGGGGGATGGTATGGATGTTCGGAGCTGGATAGGGATTGCGCTAGAGGATTGGGATGATGAATGAGGTTCTGGTGAAAGTTGGAGAATCTGGATGGGATGATGTCATGGACATATGGGATGTTAAGGTCATGGTGTAGGGTCTTGTTCGTGACATAATATGGAGCATTGACTATTGTTCGAAGGACTTTGGACTGGAAGGATTGGATGCGTTTGATATTCGATGATTTAGTTGTCCCCCACAGTTCAAGTCCGTAGGTCCAGATAGGTTTCAGTATGGTCTTGTAGATTAATAATTTGTTTTCTGTTGAGAGATGAGATGTTCTGTTTAGTAGTCTATATAGCTGACCAAATCGTCGGTTAAGCTCTTGTCTTTTAAGTCTGGTATGTGGGTTCCAAGTCAGTCTTTTGTCCAAAAGGAAGCCAAGGTATCGGACTGTGTCTGAGTAGGGAAGAGGAATTGAATTAAAAAGGATTGGTGGACAGGATCTGCGTCGAAGAGTGAAAGTTACATGCTTGCATTTTGATTCATTAATTTTGATGCGCCAGTTGTTGCACCACTGCTCAATGAAGGAAAGGTGTCTTTGCAGGTTCTGAGACGCTATTAGAGGATCCGAGTGAGAGGATAGGATGGCAGTATCATCAGCAAATGTTGCTAGGAAGGTATCAGGACTTGAAGGGATGTCAGCGGTGAAAAGGATGTAGAGAACTGGGCCCAAGACACTGCCTTGTGGAACACCAGCCTCAATTGGATAATGTTTGGAGAGTTCAGTGCCGCAGCGGACTTGAAAGGAGCGATTTGAAAGGTAGGATTTGAGGACTAGGTACAAGGGTTGAGGTAAATGGGTTTTGAGTTTGAAAAGCAAGCCATCGTGCCACACCCGGTCGAAAGCTTGAGCTACGTCCAGAAAGGCACCAGTGCAATATTGCTTGTTTTCAAGTGCAGAGGATATGTGGTCGACAACGCGAAGGCCTTGTTGGACAGTGGAGTGTCTTGAGCGGAATCCAAACTGATGGGGAGGGATATTGTGGGATTCGAGTATGGGTAGGATGCGTTTGAGAAGGATTTTCTCAAAGATTTTGGAAAGGATCGGAAGTAGGCTTATCGGTCTATAGGATGATGTATAATTAACAGGTTTACCTGGTTTAGGAAAGAGGATAATTATGGAGTGTTTCCACACCAGAGGAAAGTGGGTTGTGCGGAGGATACAGTTGAATAGGTATGTAAGGAATATAATTGCTTTTTTGGGAAGTTGTCTGAGGATCTGGGAAGTAAGGAGATCGTGTCCTGGAGATTTGCGAGGTTTTAGGTTCTTTAAAAGGAATTTGACCTCAGAGGGGTTGACGGCTGTAGGAGGTAAGGAGAGAGGAATCGGTGAAGAGAGGAACTCTTTAACTTCAGCAGTATGGGAGGGATGGAGTTCAGGATGAGGAGTGAATGTGTACGATAGATGTTTAGCAAACTCTTCTGCTCTATTCTCATCTGACGAAGCCCAGGAACCATCATCACGGCGGAGGGGGTGGGAAATGGATTGGAATTTAAGGATTTTTTTAGTTACATTCCAGATGGAGTTATCACTTGCAGATAGTGAGGAAAGATAGGAATTATAGGATTGGGATCTAAACGTGGCCAGTTTTTGTTTTACTTGCTTGGAATAATAGTTATATGATTTCCGATCATCAGGATGCCTGGTTCTTTGCCAGATAGCCCTAGAGCATCGTTTTCTATTAATAAGGTCCAGTAGGTCTTGGGGTAGAGGATTTGTTTTGCGGTATTTTTTAGAAGGATCAGGTGAAGATGCAGTCCAAACTGCTTGTTGGATCAACGTAGTCATGGAATGTACTGCTTCATCTAGGTCTGTAGGTGTTTTTAAGGAAACTCTGAGGTCAATATTATCATCCAGCAATTGACGGAAGAGGTTCCAATTAACTGGCCCCCTGATAAATGAAGGTGGAGGTGGTTTGGGAATTGGTGATGTGGAAACCGTTAGGATTAGGGGACTATGGTCTGAGGAGAGATCATCAAGTCTTGAGATGCAATAATTAAGGGACCCTAGACCTTTGTGGATGAAAAAATCTAGGAGATCGGGATTGCGGTTAGGATCTGTTGGCCAGTATGTGGGAGAATTGGGTGAGAGGATGTTGCTGTGATGGGAATTAAGTGCAGCTAGCAATGTTCGTCCTCGGGAATTTGTGGTTCTGGCTCCCCATTGCTGGTGTTTAGCATTTAAATCTGCACCTAGAAGGAAGTGGTGTCCTAAGGAGTTAAGGAAGGAAGTTAATTGGGATTCTGAGATGGGTATTTTAGGCGGGGAGTATGCTGCGACTACTGTTATTGGGTAAAGGGAAGTTTGGATTATCACGGCAGTGGATTGTAGGAAATTATGGGTTGGCAAAGGGAATAGATGATGGGAAACGGATCTATGGATAATTATGGCAGTGCCACCATGTGCTGTTCCATCAGGATGGTCGGTTCGATAAATATTGTAGCCGGGAACGTTGATTTGTCGTTTGTTGGTTAGTCGAGTTTCAGTTATTAGTGCTATGTCGATGTTTTTGTCATGTAATAAGATTGTCAGTTCGTTGATGTGGTTCCGAATACCATTCGCATTCCAAAGGAGAATGGAGAGGAATTTGGTTGATGACATTTATGGATTTCTTGGCAGTGGAATGAGGTTGGATATAACATTGGTAAGTAGCGAAATAAGAGGGGTAATGAGAGATCTAAATTCGGAAAGGAAAGATGTCAGTAGGCTTGTGAGGTCAGTGGAATTGGAAGGAGGAGGAATGAATGTATGAGTATTTAACCTACGTTCGGGGATGGAGGGATATGGGTCTTGAGGTTGATGTGTGAATTCTTGAGGTTTAGGTTCTTGTGGCAGGGCCTGAGATTGAGAGTTTACAGTGTCTCCTTTGAACATCTGAGCATAGGACACTCTTCCGTTCACTATTCTAGAGGGTTGTCTTGGTGGCCTGGATGTCCCTTCTTCTCTAGGCGTTGCGTACATTCGTGTTTTTAAATTTTTGTATGTTTGACAACCCTTGTAGTTGGCTGGGTGTCCTTGGTGGCATAAAGCGCATACTGCAGGTGAAGTTCTTGACTTCCTACAGTCCTCTGTTTTGTGTTGCTCACCACACCTCACACATCTAGGAATGTGATGACAATACCGTTTCGTATGGCCATAAGCCTGGCAGTTATGGCATTGAACGATGTCGCGCTTGCTGTAGGGCTTTTCTACAACAACGCTTGTATAATAAAGGCGTGTGACCTTGTAGATGTTTTCGACATCGGGTGTTCGGTCAAGGTCAACGAAGAATAGTGTAAGAGGTATTTTATTTTTTATTCCAGGCTGTTCTTTATCCTCCTTGAATATGTTCACTATCTGGCGAACATGGAATCCCATACCCATGAGCTCTTCTTTTATAGCATCTGTTGGCGTAGATGGGTGCAGTCTTCTGATAACGACCCTGAGCGCCCTCTCTTGACGCAGTTGATACGTGTGGTAATCAGCCTTGGTGTCAGATAAATATTTTATCATTTTTCTGTAAGTTTCTGGAGTGTCGGGCATTAATTTAGTGTCATTGGTGCGGCTTTGGCATAAATATTTTCCTGAACCTACTAGATTATTCAATTGATGACACATCAATTGAAAGTTTTTAATATTTCTAACAAATATTGGTGGGGGTTTAGGTTCTCTGGGGGTTGATGCTGCTTCCATTTGTTCGTTATTTATATTTGAAAGCACTTCAAATGGATTCGAAGTGAAAAACGGCGATTCTTCGCCCATAGCTTGAGTTGTCTCACAATTGTTAGGTTGTTGTGAGGAGCCAGGTTGGGGTTCAACTTCTTCTATGGAGCTCCCTGGTGTGGCTGGTGGAGTGTTTCTTTTTGAATGCCTTGTCTTTTTTTTAATGGGAGAACTAATTGTAGTATCGAGGCTCCTGGACCTAGTGTTTTTGCCCTTACTCGACATTAGCATGTGATAATATCGCATTTCATATTAATTTTTTAAAAGAAAAATTGATAAAAGTGAGGCGATGAAAAAAATAATTTTTTATTGAAGACGAAAATATAGACGCGCGCTTGGAGAACGCAGGTCTGCTTCCGACGAAGGGCTCCAGCCCACTAGTCAGATTAACGATGTGTATTATGGCTGGCCGTTATCTAACTAACCTAAGGTCTATTTACACTGTTCACTCTTGTGTTGTAAATAAGTGATTACTCACCTTATTTTTTTGTCCAGTATCAAACCTAATTGTTAATGTAACTGATAACACTAATTGTTCACATTAAGCTTGTATACTGCCACTGATAATTGAAATTTTTTAAGAGACGAACTGACGTATGTTTAACTAGGGCTAACGCATGCGCAGAACTCCCGCGCTTGATGTTAGAAAATTTTGCTGATCCCCACAGTTCTAGTCCGTAAGTCCAAATAGGTTTCAGTATTGTCTTGTAGATCAGTCGCTTGTTTTCAATGGAAAGTTTAGATTTTCTGTTTAGTAGTCGGTATAGTTGGCCGTATCGTCGGTTGAGTTCTTGTCTTTTGAGTCTAGTATGTGGGTTCCACGTTAGTCTTCGGTCTAAATGAAAGCCACGATACCGGACTGTGTCTGAGTAAGGAAGCTGGATGGAATTAAAGAGTACTGGTGGACAGGAATTGCGTCGGAGTGTAAAGGTAATATGTTGGCATTTAGATTCATTAACTTTAATGCGCCAGTTATTACACCAGTGCTCAATCAAGGTGAGGTGGCTTTGGAGATTTAAGGATGCTATTTCGGGATCAGAGTTGGATGATAAGATTGCGGTGTCGTCAGCGAATGTTGCAAGGAAAGTATCGGGATGAACAGGGATGTCAGCAGTAAATAGGATGTAAACACGGGACCCAAGACGCTGCCTTGGGGAACACCGGCTTTAGCGGAGTAGATATTGGAAAATTCTGTTCCACAGAGAACTCGATAGGAGCGGAGGACTAGGTACAAGGACTGAGGTAAATGGAAGCTTGAAGAGCAGCCCGGAGTGCCATACCCGGTCAAATGCCTGTGCAATGTCCAGAAATGCACCCGAACAGTATTCCTTGTTTTCTAGGGCTGAGGAAGTATGATCAACAACTCGGAGTCCTCGTTGAACAGTAGAATGTTGAGAGCGAAAACCAAACTGATGGGAAGGAATATTTTGGGATTCTATAATGGGTAGGATTCGTTTCAAAAAGATCTTTTCAAAAATTTTTGAAAGGATTAGGCTAATTGGTCTATAGGATGTTGAGCTATTGGGAGGTTTGCCTGGTTTTGGGAAAAGGATAATAGTGGAGTGTTTCCATAACAGAGGGAAGTGGGTGGTGCGTAGGATACAATTGTAGATATATGTAAGGAATATGACTGCTTTGGATGGAAGTTGTCGAAGGATTTGAGGGTAAGGAGATCATGTCCAGGAGCTTTACGGGGGATTAGTTTTCTTAATTGAAATTTCACTTCGGAAGGATAAATAGCTTTTGGGGGCAAGGAAAGTGGGATTGGTGATGTAAGGAGTTCTTCTACTGTAACGGTGTGGGCAGGATGGGATTCCGGATGTAAAATAAATGTATTGGATAGGTGAATGGCGAACTCCTCAGCCTTCGTCAGATGCTGCCCAGGAGCAAACATCTCGTCGGAGGGGACTGGTTTACAGTTAACTGGGCCCCTAATAAATGACGGTGGAGAAGTTTTGGGAACGGGTTGAAGTGAAACATTAAGGATTAGAGGACTATGGTCAGAGGAAAGTTCATTTAGACGTGTAATGGAACAATTGAGGGGACTTAATCCGCTGTGGATAAAGAAATCAAGAAGATCAGGATTACGGTTGGGATCTGAGCCAGTAGGTAGGAGAGTTGGGGGAAAGGAGGTGAAAACGTTGGGAACCGAATGCAGACAGCAGGGTTCGGCCACTAGAATTCGTAGCTCTGGAACCCCATTGTTGGTGTTTGGCATTTAGGTCCGCACCCAAGATGAAGTGATGTCCTAACTAAGTGTACATAGTTACCTTTAATTAAATAATTGATTAAGGAAGAAAACTAGCTGGTTGAGCGTGATATCAGTCAAACCACCTCTTTGCACAACCGTTGACCAAGAAATAGGGATCATTTTATACCAGGTCATCCAGGGTCCGACACCCACCTACCTCAGATCTTCATGAAATTTTTTAAATATTAAGTGAATACGAAAATAAGTAAAAATACCAAATGTTATCCATTTCTAACGACTAGCTTCAAAATTATGGACATTTAAACTTTTGAGATATTATGAGTAGGAAAGACATTTTAAACTCAATACCGACGTATACCTGTTTGATTTGCCTATGTAAAATCAATATTTATTGAACTGGAGCTTTCACAATTTATTTATTCAGGACACCCCTGATCCATGTGCTATTTTTTTTAAAGTAAAACAGACCAGAAAGAATATAACATTGCCAGTAACCAATGTGATGTGGGGGTCTACCTTTTTTGTTGTTGTTTTTTTGGTGGAAAACGACACCCTTCCAATTTATCAATTCTGGATTTTTTTTTTTAATTGGTGTAGCTAATTTCGTTAATTATGACTAGCATAGTGTTGAACCAATCGTTACTCCTGATGACAATAACTCATAAAAAATAACACTCTTCAAAATAACATCGTATGTAATTTCAATTGATGTAATTAAATCACATACGGAAATGCGTGTTAGGTTGAGTTCTGTTAGAGCAGGGGTCTCTGAAGAAACCGGTTCGCGAAGTTTTCTTTAGTTACATGGTAAAATTTTAAAAAAATATGATATTTACTAAATCACGGAAACATGAACTTACTACAACATTTATTGCATGAGTTGTTTATCTTACAAACCTCATTTCACAAGTGTCATTTATAATGCTTCTTTTTTTTTCATCACAAGCAATGACCCGTAAGACTTAGTGGAGATCAAAATGTTGCCAGCGGTCAAAAAGTTCCTAAATCCCTTGGATACAGTTTTAGGTTCCCTTCATCAAACATCAAGTCTGGAAATGTAGCCGATTTTTTTCAAATGATTTTCTTCGCTTGTATGAAAAACCTCAAGACTCATTAAAATCTCTCCCACTGGGTGGAATTTTGATCAACAATGGCTTTATCACTGCTCAATCAATTCAATTTATTGTAGAGTACCAGACTGTGGAGCGTCATTGATTTCAAATCATCCTCAACGAAATTTGGCTAACTAATTTTGATACGGTTAAGGAATCATCTCCGTAACACTATATATTTTTGGTTTATAATTTTCAATAATGAACAATCGTGATCGAAAAAAAATTCAAAAACTAAACCCCCTCTCAAAATTTCAGGTTTTACGTTTCAGGATACGTATAATTCGAAAAACGAATACAAATTTTTTTGTCCGTCTGTCGTCCGGGCATTTTCTCCGAAACTACTGAACCGATTTGTTTCAAATTCGGATTTAAAGTCAGAAGTCACTCGAGGATGATCCTCATGTATTTCTTTAATAAAGTTGTAAATATCATTGAGAAATAAATAAAAAAGGATGATCCTCCTTCATCGACTCTACTACCCGCCTTTTCCTTTCAAGATGGCTGCCGAAAAACCTGCGTTGCTATAGTATATACCACCTAAATGAATGTTAGGCTTAAGTTAATAATAAAATTTTAAAATTAAGTTCATATTTTCTATTAAAAAAATCGGACAATTTGGAGCAAAGATAAAGTCTCTAGATGTTTCTTATTTGTTCTTCTACAAAGGTTATATCATTTGTTTTGGTTTTTGATTTTTTAATGTGTTAATGAAGTAATTCTATTTGTTTTAGCAAATTATTAATGATGAAAAAAAAAAATGTTTAGGTAGATAATTGCAATCATCTTTTATTTCTTTTTCTTTGTTACTAAGAAGGTAATGTTACTTTAGACGTATAATTGTTTGAAAATAATAAACTATTGTGAAATAATTTGCAGCGTTTTTTTAAATGATACAACAATAAATACCAATAATGAATGATATTTTCTTTCATATTCACAATGCAATACCAAACATAATACGGATCTTATATTAATGAAACTTTACAGAAATGGTTGTTGACATATTACAAATAGGATAAACAATATTTGTTGGAGATTACTTCTTCAGATAAAGAAATGTAAGGTAGTGGCATAAAAATAAACAAAAAAAACCTAAAGGACTTATTTGTCAACCCAATATTTCTTTTTTTATTTTATAAAACAATGAAAAATTTCCATATAAAAATGTTTTTTTATAGATAAATACCATAATATATCTTATAGATGTACAGCAGTTTCCGGTATAGGATTTGCAAGAAACAAATACCAAAGCATTATTCGCATGGGACTAAAAAAAGTTCGTATGCATGAATAAACAAGTGTTTCAAAACTCCATCAAGGACCAAAAGTTAATACTTTAAAAGATTTAGTAGGCAGGGGCATGGGGCGAAATAATGACTTTGCTTTAGCGATAAATCAATTCATTAGGTACCAACACAACTGGAGCAACAGGCGCTACCAACGTCAAAACAGAAGCGGGCAACAAGTAGTCCGCATTCCTTCCCGAGTCTTTACACTTTTCCTCCCTCCCCCGGTTGGTAACTCGCTTCATGAAAAAATAGTACAACGTACTCTACCGAAGTTCAAACTACAATAAAACCGGTTTTTCTCCATAATAACAAAAGTACGTTTAACCAGATATATTTTGCGGAAAAACATTTCTGAATCCGTAGGGAAGGTGCGGTTCTTTGTACTCAATTGGAAGAAAGAGATGAGCTGAGAACCTGTTCCTCGAGTGTCTGCTTAACGAATAATAGCGCTCGATAATGAGCAAGTCTTTAGATCGGCTGGAGCACGCTTCGACGGAAATAGCTTAAGCGCCTTGGAACCATCGCTAAAGTGGTCATTTCCTCTACTATTAATAAATTCTTCCATTAATTTTTACTCATTAAAATAAATAGATCAAAGGAAATTGGTCCGAGCTCATTTATTTGGACTGACATGAGTATAAATAATTGCGGCACTCTATAATGAATTTACACGCATAGCTACCTCCGCACGCAGATATGTATTATATTATTATCAAAAGGTTCATAAACAAAGTCTTAAGTCTCTTAAATCGCAGTAAATAACTAGCCAATCCCCAATCTAAAATAATCAACCACTTCATCCATTCAGGCACCATCTCTGAACAAATACAGTTCTCTTTGTTAGCTGACTTTGAATTTTGTGTAGTCTCAGTTTGCTTTGTATATGTATATTGTCAATGATAAATGTATTGTTGATGCCTAACTTAGCGAAAAGTTGACACTCATCAGTTAGTAATTGCTACGTACATATACATGTATAAGTATATATATATGTACATAGAGATAGGTATAGAGTTCCAAAAGGAGGCTTCACAAATGACAAAGGATTCGCCTGAAAGAAGTGATAGTATCGGAGGAGAGGAGGATATCTAGATCAATAGGTTGAGATCTGATATCAAGAAAGTAGATAGAGGAACGTAGCGTAAGAGTTCCAGGATGTATGGAGAATTTTTGGTTAAGGGGACTTGGAAAAGGAAAGCACCAAGGAGAAATTGCCGACACTGCAACTAGGTGTACCAGCAGAAAATATGAGAACGCCTGGAAATCATAAAGATTAAACTTATTTAAAAAAATCAAGAGTATCTTCATTCTCATCTCGATCCTTGCAAACAGCTTTCCATACACCAACTAATCGAGAAAGAATTAAACTTAGAACTTAGAAGAATTAGAAAGAACTAAACCAAAAGAAAACCAAGATAGGTTACAAGGTGCTGTCTACTTTTTTTTTAAAGAATATAATAACGAAATCTTAGGACTTGTTCAAGCACAGTGATGGATTTTCGAGTAATCTGGGAAATATGGTTATTCCAGGAGAGATTCTTATCAAAGGGTTTTGAATGAGGTATAACATAAATAATATGTTACACTAACATATATACATATATACATATATATATATATATATATATATATATATATATATATATATATATATATATATATATAACCATTTAATTGGGAATAAGGTCACTTATTAATTATTTAATAAACTACTAATGTTCATTTCCTCTGTGTTTATTGACGTTTTGATCCCGGTATTTTTCTTTTTATAAGTTAACAATGGGATCCTCTTCAATGTTTTAAAAATAGAGCTTCGATACCTCAGGCCAGAGACACACCGACACACCGTCCACCAGCTCATATAAGCTACCTGTGTATATATACATTTATATATATACAAATATGTATGTAATCTAGAAGAAGTTGTTAGGGTTTGCGGTCAAGAAAGAAAACATTAACTAACACAGCTTTTGATAATATATTTAATATGTGTCATATCAATCTTGGATCGATCATGAGTTCCGTAGAGACTCTCCTGGGGTAAAGCTAGCCTCTAAAAAATGAGCACTCTTTATTGGTTTGAGGAGGAGCACATGGCGGCTCAATGTAGATGCCAAGCAAATCGCCCTAAAACAACTCTTGGTAAGGAAACACGGCGTCCTAACCAAATAATAAACGTAAGACTCGTAATGGTAAAGTTTTTTTGTTTTTTTTTAATAAAAGGTTAGATGCGTTAAATATTGTTCTTTATAATACTTTATTAATAATTTACTTATTGAATTATTTGTAATATCGCCCCCCCACCAATATTTCAAAGAACAAAAATGAAATTAAAATCAATAACAATTATTTGTCATGAATGAATAAAATATGTAAAAAAAAATCAAATTCCGAAAATAGGAAAAGTCAACTAGATGACTAAGCTAATGCTTAGATATAGGTGGGCAAAAACGTGCGTAAAAACTATTTAATTACGCTCTACGCTCCTATTATTGAAATATTTTCATTTATATTTAAATGTAATTATATGTAGCGACATATCCTAGAATTTTATGATTCATTCATGTGCACCCTTCCATCTTCACGTGAGGTTTTTATCATATTTCTCGAGGCAAACTTGAAGAATCGGAGAATCGAAAGTTCATCTCACTTCCTCAAACCTTTTAATAAAAATTAAAATATGCAATATATTCAGTAGCTTTGTTAACATATTTTCAAATATACCCATAGGGAAAAAAATTATATATAAATATATATATATATATATATTAACTCTTCTCCTCTTAAGCAGCCGAGCAGTGTGAGGAGCCTTCTTGTAGATCCGAACTCACAACTATTTATTTTTATATATACTATTATATTGTTCATTTTACATTTTTTTTTTCCATTGCCAGAATAACGCCTGCTTGTTTAGACATGCGTAATCTTGAATGCCAATATAATTTTGCTCTCCTAACATAAGAGTTGTCCGTTTCACTAAAAGCATATCTTATGTCCTGTAATGCAGGGCATGGGTCAAGATGTTCTCCTGTCATAATATCCAAAGGACAGATATCTTTTATACCGGCTATTTTATACAGGTCTATCTTTTATACCGATGCGATGGAGGTGCTTCTCAGCAGGAAATCATGCTCTGTAAGCAATCTAAAGAATGCCACGAATTGCCTTCTAGGAAGGTCTCATGGGATATAGTCCTGCCACTTTCTTCCAGCAATAAATTTTTTGTGCATATTTCTCCTTCAGTGAATTTTAGAGGGTCAGTTTTATTATTCTTTTAGTTGAGTCCATGCCCAGAGGAATATCTAGTTGGATCATTCCTGAACCTATTCTGGTCAGTTTTTCTGACTCGTAATTTCCGTGGAGCCCGCAATGATATCCACTGAAAAGGGAATTCTTTCACTTTTCCTTTTAACCGATCCAAATACAGATGGCATTTAAAGACATTTGGATTCATATTTTGGATAGAGAAATTGGCTGGCTGCGAGTCAACAAAGAAAGCAACTTCTTGTCTCCCCGTTCAACCAATCTCTCAAGGGCCAAGAGAATCGTTTTCCGATAGTTTCTACTTTTATAGCCTTTAGTTGGTAAATTAGTATTGAGCCCTTAGAAACTTTCTGAAGAAGTTCACAGTGCACAACAAATTGACGAGTGTATGGAACTTGTATCAATGTCGGTAGAGACAGCCTTTCAGATAGTTCTAGTTCTTTCCTTTGTATCAAGACTTCTACTGCCTTAGTAAAAGTAATTGGTGTTTTAAGGCGTTCGGGCGCGGGTTCATAGGTACTCCGGTAACTGATCTTAAGACTTTTTTTTTTTGTTTTTTTTTATCTATTTATTGAATAATGATACAATCAGCCACTGGAGGGCTATAAGTATTAGGGCTAAGAGTTCTCATTCAAACAATATATACAAATAATAAAGAAATAAATATAAATATAAAAAGTAAATAAATAATACTGATGAAGAAAGAAAAAAAAGAAAAAAAAGTAAACAATAACATAAAAAAGAAACTTATAAACACAATCATACCTATATACAATATATACATTCGCCCAGGAATCTCCGAGCCAGGCTTTTTCCCCCACATGTGGAAGACAAAGCAAGACTCCAGGAGATCCCAGTGCCACTTTTCCAGCCGCATCACTAGTATTAGAAGCCAATGGAGACTGAAAGAGGGCACTAGAGCCACAGACGCTCGGGACATGAGTGGAGAAGCTGGCCATTGCCAGGACTCCAGAAGCATATTTACAAGAGATCTCTGGGCCACTGCCGTTTTAACCTTCGTGGAGGATTGTAGGGATGAAGGGAGCTGGATAGGGATTGAGCTAGAGGATTTGGATGATGGATAAGGTTTTGGTGAAAGTTCGAGAATCTAGTTGGGATGATATCGAGGACAAATGGGATGTTAAGGTCATGGTGTAGGGTCTTGTTTGTGACATAATATGGGGCATTGACTATTGTTCTAAGTACTTTGGACTGGAAGGATTGGATGCGTTTGATATTCGAATGTTTAGCAGTTCCCCACAGTTCAAGTCCGTAGGTCCAGATAGGTTTCAGTATGGTCTTGTAGATTAAAAGTTTATTTTCAATCGAAAGATGGGATGTCCTACTTAGTAATCTATACAGCTGGCCATATCGTCGCTTAAGTGAAGTGAGGAGATCATATCCAGGGGATTTTCGGGGTTTTAATTTGTTTATAAGGAATTTGACCTCAGAGGGGTTAACAGGTTTTGGAGGTAGAGAGAGAGAAATTGGTGAAGAGAGGGAATTCTTCAACTTCAGCAGTGTGGCTGGGATGGAGTTCGGGATGAGGGGTGAATGTGTAGGATAAATGTTTAGCAAACTCTTCTGCTCTATTCGCATCTAACGATGCCCAGGAACCATCATCACGGCGAAGTGGATGGGAAATGGACTGGAATTTAAGGATTTTTTTTCATATAGCGTAATGCTCAGTTGCTCCCGGTGTGTCTCAAGAAGTATCAAGAAGTACTATGCCTGTTTGTAATTCTAGAGCAGATATTCTGCTCCCTCACGTCAGTAGTCTGAGGGCTTGATTTTGAATTATGTCCTGAATGAAGCTGTGATAAAAAGTTCTGTACCATATTCAATAACAGAGCGGACATATGTTTTGTAGGCAAGAACCATAACATTCTCCGTTGCTCCCCATTTTGTGGCATCTAACCTCTCTATTAACGATAGTCGTGTTGAAGCCTATTCTATTTGTTTCTTGACATGTTTATTCCAGGAGATTCTTCAGTGAATTTGAGCTCCTCATTATTATAGTTCAAATTTATCGTGTGTGATTTGGTGGGGAAGGTAAATAGCTGGAATTCCGTATTTCGGAATTAACGATCATCTCGTTTTCATCGGCCTACTTCTTTATTAATTCCAGTACATGTTGCATGTGCTTTTATAGTCCTTTGAATTCACTAATTGTTGAACAAATAACGAGGTCATCCGCATACAGCAGAGCAATTGTACCCGGAATGGATTCGGTATGTTCCGTGATATCTTCACGTAACCTTGTTTTGTTTGGCGATATGTCGAGAAAAAGTTTTTATATCGCACCTTCATAAACCTTTAAGAAAGAGGATATAGTCTTGAGCAGGTATCCTGTGACTTCCTTGTCAAGAAGCTTAATCACCAGCTTCTTTTTCCAAATTATATCATATGCAGTCTTGAAATTTACGAATATTGCCAGCGTGCTCTGTTTTCTTTGGAACAGACAAGTTTCAAATCCGTATAGAACAAACAAAGTAGACTGAGGTCGTCGTCAAGGGTAGTACCAGTACGAGGTTGCTCAATATAATTATTACAACATAAGAAATAAGGTTGTGCAAACTGTTATGAATGCCGACGCTCCTAAACGGTGTCCTATAAATATGGTCAAAATTGAGAGGCATTATAATGACCCCTTTGAAAGCGAAAATTTCTGCGGGCGTGCGGATTACGAACAGTGAGCTCCGATGCCACATTTGCTGTCCATTGAGCTAGAAGCTGTCAGGAAAGCCATTAAATCAACATCAATGGATAAATCGCCAGGGCCTGATGGAGTTCTAATTCGTGCAATTAAATATTTTGACGCATCAAATATTATCAAAACGATTGCAGAGATAATGCTGAAGGTGGCCTATGTCCCAGAACCACTTCGACAGGGGCGCACAATATTAATATAAGGGCAAAGGTGATATAAACAATATCTCTACCTGGAGACCAATCACCATCTATTCGATTGTGCGCCGAATCATGTTATGAAGGTTCTGGACCACGAATTAAGAAAGCAGGTCACCTTCCACAGGAATCAAAGAGGCTTTATAAAAGGCCTCCCGGGAACGCACATCAACGCGAAGATTATCGACGCGGTATTAAAAGATGCACAGAAAATGAAAAATGATTGTGCGATAGTTTTCCTCGACGTTGTCAGTGCTTTTGACAATATTGGCCTCAAACACTTCGTGAGCTCTTTAGAAGCAAGATGTGTGTCACCGAATCTTAAAAATGTTATATCAGCTCTCCTTACCACGAACACTATAATGATTAGTAATGCTGTCCAATCAATTAGCCAGATCAAAGTGCTGCGCAGTGTACCCCAAGGCAGCCCCCTGTCGTCTTCGCTCTTCAATCTGGCCGTTGACCATCTCTACCGCTACCTGTGCGATGATGACTTTTTCAAGAAATTTGGATATAAATTAAGAAATGACCAAGATTGTGTGGTCCTCACAGGTTTCGCGGATGACCAGGCTGTGTGTGCAAGACAAGGGAGCTACAGAAAGAGTGATTGACAGCATACAGAGGACATTTCTAGAAATTGGTTTGGCTATAAATCCTTAAAAAAACCATGGGCATCGTTCTAAATAAAGGAGAGCTGGAAACTGCAGTGCTCTCCCTTGAAAATGGAGAGTACATCCAAACATTGAAGAATGGAGAGACGATTAACTATTAAGGATGTACATTCTCGGTAGAACTACAATTCAACTAAGATTCGGTTACTAAATTGAACTCTTGCTTACTTAAACTTGAGCAGAAACTCAAAATTGTCAATCAACATCTGTTCCAGGATCTTACTTACCCTCTCCAAACAGCGCCCCTCACAAAGCTGTTACCTGCCATACTGGACGGCATCGACATTATGAATCGCAGGAGCGTAAAGGCCATTATTGGACTCCCTGCGAATACTTCCACGGCGATGTTGTATGCCCCAGGAGATACCGAGGATTGGGATTAATCCGCTACCAATGGGAGGCTCCTCTTCAACATTGGGTGACTGTCCAATGTACCAGATGCCCTTTCCTAATCTACCATCGATTATTCGGCTGAAGTTGCTGAATGTCCCGAGAGATTGGGGGTTGATCAGAGTCATCGAAATGTGAGAGCTCTACGACAGTTGCTACGAGAAAATTCGTTGGAGGAATGGGCTAACAGCAGGTGGCAGGGTATTGGTGTTCGCCATTTTAAAGAGATCCTGAAAGCGAATAGATACATCTACGAAAAGCAAGTACTTTCTGGGTCTGAATGGTCGAATGTCCTAAAACTAAACATTAAGTATGCACCCCTGCGTGGAGTCCCAGGTATTAGCGGTAGGTCAGAGAAGTTAGGTCCCTCTGCCGTAAATGAGGCAGAAAGTCTGAAACACCAGCCCATGTGCTGGGGAAATTCCCCAACAACTCCTCATAACACGTCGTCACCATAGGGCCAAGTTCGAGTTGATGAAGCTCCTTAGGGAAAGGAAATTCACCTGTTTTGACGAGGTATATTGCATATATAGTGAAGGCTCTACGAGATACGCGGATATCGTCGCATTTCCCAAGGCAGCGCTGATCTTGGATCCAAATGTCCGCTTTGAGAGCTATGACCACCATCAGGCGGGTGGAGTGGAAAGGGTAAAGAAGAACACGTATGATAAATGTATCTCTTTCTTAAAACAGAAATTCCGTGAGACCTTCGGAGAGAGAGGCCTCTGGTTTGGTTCTCGCGGAACGATTCCAAAAATAACAAGGATCTTCCTAGAGGAACTAAAACTAAGTGTCGACATTAAGAACGTAGCGAGGTTGGTTGAAAATATAGTCCTCAACTCCCTGGGAATCATTCACCACCACGTGCATGGCTAGGCTGAGAATTTTAGTTTATGTATTTATTTATTTATTTAATGAAAAATGTCTATTATATTTGTTTTATATTAAATTTTATTCAATTCTAGATGTACAAACTTTCGTTTTTTTGTTATTGTTTTATTATAATTTTAAGCATCTTAATATTGTGTATAGGAGAGGTGTATAAATAGAGAGAAGTAAGAGAAAGGGAAATTAAATATTAAAAAAAAGGAACAATAATAAAGATTGAACAATGAAAGGGAAAAAATAAAAAATTTGTATATATATATATATATATCCAATCATCGGTGTCCTTTTTTTATAGATAATATAATTTAATTTTTATGATCACTTACAGACAGGAAGGCATATGTCCTGTTTATTAAAAGTTGGATAAAAAGGTTAGAATGCATTTTTGAAAGCTAAGATCTATCAGAGTGACTGCTATAGTATATTAAACTACTACTATATTTAATATAGTATATACTACTACTATATTTAATATAGTATATACTACTACTATATTTAATATAGTATATTAAACAAATTATACTCATATATACTAATTACTTCTGTATGTTTATATATAAGTTTATTTATTGTCCTTCGAATTAACTAGTATGCTTTGTGTATAACAACCCAATATAATTGGGCAGCAAGCTTTTATATTTTATATGAAAATATAATTGTTTCTTTTTAGTGTTAGACGAGCTAATTGTTCAATAATGTTCCGATTTTTCATGAAGCTAGCTTGGCCAGTAGATATTAGATCATTTTTTTCTAGGTATTTTTCAAGTCTCTCGTAGAGCTTAGAGAAAGTGCTTATTAATACAATGAGTTTGAAATTTTCTGGTTTATCTCCTTGTTTGTTCCTCTTTTTTTTTTTTTTTCTCCTTCCCTTCCTCGCCGTTAAGGCTATACGGGATTTTCCCGGGCCAGGGGGTATGAGCGGGGATTTAAAAGACTCCCCCGGCACCGGGACGCGAACTTGTGACTATTTTTATATCTTTGATTCATATATCAGGTTGCCGGGCAACGGCGGTGCAGTGCACACGCTTTAGCCCATTCGGCCACCCCGCCCACAAGATCTGTACCATTACTGCTTTCCTCCATTCACACGAAATACGTGTTTTCCAAACAGATTTTATAAATCTTAGTACTGTTTCATTGGCGATATCCCCCAGTATAAGAAATTCCGGCAGTATGTCACCTGGGCCAGCGGTTTTCCCATTCTTAGTTCTAGTGATAGCATCATTTAGTTCTTGCATTTGAATATCTCCCCAGAATACTGTATAATATTCTTCACTTCTTACACAACAATGTGTGGAATTTGTGATTGGATACTCGTTTCCTGTTTTTGGTTTGTAATTACTTACTTTCGAGTAGTGTTTGCAGAAGGTGTTGGCTATTTATTTTAGTTTACATATTGTTTTCTCATCGGAAGTCATTGGACGGTTTGTCAGCTTTGGTTTATTATTTATTTTTGTAAGGAATTCATGTGCCCTGATATAAATATAAATTTCCTTTTATTTTAGTAAATGGTTTATCAACGTTTACATTTATGATGAATTCATCTATCAATTTTCTGAAAAGGTTCCAGTCCCCTTTTTGTTAAATTCCATCGTGGCAGTAGTGGTTCCTTTGTATTACTATTATTATTTCGATTCTTGTGCAAGTTTACAACAACTATATTGTGTCCGAAACCTCCTATAGCTGGTAGTAGGGTTTTTTTTTTCATATCATAGATTGAGGTGTGTGCTAATACAACACCAGGGTAGGCCAGTGAAAGAAAGAAAGGTAGGACGTTTCTTTTCATTTCGAAAAAATTGTGCAGGGTTTGATTGAAGGAAATCTTCAAATATTTTGCCTACAGTATTAGTGCTACTATATCCCCCATAGTGGAAGGAGCATTCAGATCCGCCCTATTAATAATCTATATCCCCGTATAACTATAATTGTGTTGATTATGTTACTTAATTATTACTCACAAATTTTATATATAATATAAACGCCTGAGATTTATTTTTAGGGGGTCATCGCCTTCTCAACTAGAATTAAACGTTTCCCCTATGGGTATCACCTCTTTACTTTACTTATCTTTTTTGGGGACCATGACAATAATGAATCAACCTCAAGATCCATATAAAAAGTATATATACAGTGTGTTTCGTAACTGCACAGCTCTATGTTGGGTATGTGTTCACTAACACAAAATAAACAAAAAAGTTCATATTACCATATATCTCAAACTCATTTATTTAAACAGATATCAAATGCTAAAGATTTATTATTTATTTACAACATTAAGACGGGCTGTACAAAGTTTAACATGTTTAATACCAAATAACAGGTTTTAATCACCTGATAAGCAAATGAACGATAAGCAATGGAAGTAGTTACTCATCTGTTTGTCTTTCAATGGCCTCAAACGTTTTACGATTTGGTATTCTTCGGATAGGAAATTTTTCACGATATCTTCAAACAGCAGCAGCACCGTTTCTATGTACCTTGCCATAAGTTAAAAGCATTTCTATTTGTTCTGCAAAAGTGAATAAATTTATGGTGTCTCCCACTAACAGATCCAGGATTTAATTTTGGGGGGGCTTCAGCCCAAAAGATTTTTTTTTCATATACATATAACGATAATTAATTAGAAAAAAAAAAAAAAAAGAAATTGACTTCCTATACGAAATGGTGTTTAAGTGGTTCTTGAAGTCCTATTAAATGTTTTGTTTTTTTAACTATTAAACACTTTATTCAGAAATATTACAATTAAGGTCACAGTTAAGGACACTTATGATAGAGTTCAGAGAGTACATTCATACCGTGTATACAAAAATATAAATAAATAAAGTAATAACAAAAGAATAAGAAAAAAGAACAAAAGAGAAAAGAAAAAAATATATATATACACATAAGTAAATAAAAATAGAAATAAAAGTAAAACAAACATCTTATATAAAACATACTTATATACATTATTTACAATTTGCCAGGTGATCTCCGAACCAATCCTGTCCCCTCCACATGTGGAGGAAAAAGGGAGGCTTAGGAGATCCCTGCGCTTCTCCCTCAGCCACTTCACAGGTTTTTAAAACCAACGGAGGATGAGTAAGAGCGCTACAGCCACAGACACTCCCTATTAAATGTAATTACACGAACAAGAATACTTTAAGTGATAGTTTTTAATATTTATTTCTCTAAAATGTGGTTATATTTTACTATTTTGGGGGGGCTTCAGCCCGAAAGAACCCTCCCCCGTAGATCCGACTGTGGTGTCTCCCATGATAATAATAAATTGAACTGTGTTACAGTATTCACTCACACTAAAACACACAGAACAAGACAAACAGATAAGCAACTACTGTCGTTGCTTACCGTTAATTTATTTATCAGCTCATTAAAACCTGTTATTTAGTATGAAACACATACAGTCCGTCTTAATTTAGTAAATAAATAATATCTGTTATTTGATATCTGTTAAATAAATGAGTTTAAGATATATGATAATATGAGATTTTTTTATTTATTTTGTTTATATATATATATATATGCGCGCGCGTGTTTGTGTGTGAGTGATAACACATAAGGCAATAAAAATATGGCGGTAGGGTAAGTGTTGAAGTGTTGTAAGCGTTTGAAGGGGATATGATTAAAAGAATTGAAGACTACCTTCCACCTTCCAGCGCTCGTTTCTAATTGCTCCCACCGCATTAATTGAAAAACCGCTTAAGATAAATTCCTTCTTTTTGTAATTAACACTAATAGACACCCTCGCGGGCGTAGCGTTATTACTAAGTACCAAGAGGAGAAACACCTGCTTCACCAATTATAGAACTTAATAACTTTCCTTCACCTTAACCCATGGATTAATGGCTACTTTTTTTCGAACATTCTGATATTATTAGCTTAAGACTAATTACGAAGAAATGTTTTATAAACTTATAACATAAAACTGAGAGCGCAGATAAATTTATTTCATGTGTAACATCAGAGCTATACTCATAAAACATATTATTAATTTAATTTATTGTTTAATTAGTTTTTTACTTATTAGTTAACATTGAAAAAATATATAATATGCAAAGTTAATATTTTACCAGAATGGAAGATTATTTATATTCAGTACAATCTGAATAAAAATCTTACTTTATCAATTTTATTCATGTTCACTTCTTTTCGATGTTTCGTATCGTTTCTTCCTTCCGTATTTCCTGGGTCAGTTGTAATAGCTACGCTCTTAAGTGCTTTTCCACATCTTTAAACAGCTCTGAAGGAAGGCTATCCATCCCTGGGGCCTTCCTTTATGCTTATAAATATTGTCACATCCATAATATTAACATCTTGTGGATCGAGATCCTCAGTGTAATCCATATCTTCAGCGTTTATGGGTTTCCCATGATTGTGAAGCTACTTGAAATGTTTTTACAGATGCTTAGTATCTTATCTTTTAATGCTGTCAAATTATATTTTCCTCTCATTCGCATATATTTCCAGTCTGTCAGTCTTTTTCAATGGTTTGCATTATTTCTTTGAGAAATTCTTTTATTTGTCATTTTCGTGACGGTTGTTATTTGTTGGCTAGAGTAGCTTCATCACTTTTGGCCAGGCGAGGATTCATTTTTCTTCTTTCTTCCACGGCCATTTCGATGAACCACGTCTGGGCTTATCGTTTATTTCATTTTCTAATACATCTCTAATATATCCCTATATTTAAGAACTTTGAGTCCCTCTGACGAAGATTAAAGGTTCGAATTCCTACTTGAGCTCAATTGTGAATTATGTTTCACATCTCTTTCTTTCCATCAGATTCACTATTTCGTTGATTCCTTTCAGCTTCTGATAGAGTTTGATCCTAGTCAGAATTTGGTCCGAACCACAGTCTATAGCTTAATATAGCTTCATATTTATAAATTACTTTGTACGAGTCTTCTTCGGGATCTCAAGGGCAGCCTCTGTTTCCCGTTTTTATAAAAGTTGAAGTGGCTATACCCTTCCTACGGTCGGAAGTATTTCCTGACATCCTTCCTCTTCCAAGTCATTGAAATCCGCCGCAGAAGGTCAATTGGTATACTGAAACTATTCCATCGTTCCCATCATTATCTTCCACAACCTATCCGCAAGCTCGTCGATTCCTCGTTGATTTCTCCGCACTTTGACTACTTGCTTTTCCCTTGTATCTATGTATGTATTTGTGTGGGTGTGGGTGTGTGAGTTGTGAGTTTATTTTCCTATTAAAATAGGCTTTTTGACTTTATTTTTTGTACACAGCGATCATCCGGTACCCGGTTTTCACCCTAAGTACCCGGCTAATGCCCAAACTCGGCTAACTATTCATAGATAGTTTCTATATAGAGTCCTGTTATTTGAATAACCTCATTACCCGTTACCAGGAACGCGGTGTTTGAGTGAGCTTATTAGCATGTGACCGGTACCGGGAAAGCCCATATTACCAGTCCATATTACTCATTATTACCAGCTAAATCTGTTAACCTGCCTATCACTCCCAGATACCTATCCCTCCATAATAAGCACTGGACCTATCCGAACCCACTAGTTTCAAACCTAGGATTATTGATAAACCTCCTGAGCGTTTGAAAAGAACGTGGCTTTGGAACCTCTGTTTCCGTTTTATTATTTGAACATGAATAAATAAATTGTATAACCTTTATTTTTTGCAAAACTGAATATTGTAAAATTTATGAGTAATTATTCAAAAATATTAAATTATACGTGATCATAAATACAAAATTTAAAAAAATAAATAAATAAAAATGATCGTTATAAAGGGGAAAAAATGAACTTAAATAAATTCATAATATAGGGGAAATTATAAAAGACTAAAGATAAATATACCCTGTTGCATAATTACATCCCTAATTTAGTCATAGATTTATTCGTTTTAAAGGAAGAATAGAGGTCATACACAGCTGATCGATCAGCTGATGCGCATGATTGTGTTACCATTCACTTAAAATATGTCAAGAGTACACAAAAAGAGTTGGTATTTACTGTGTACAGTTATAAAAAGATTTGCATTACCATGGTCATCACTAGGAGGGAGTCTAATAAGAGAACTACATCGTTAGGTTCGACACCTCGATCTTCTCAAAACCCTCGTCACACACCTCCAATGACACCTGTTAGCTCCGATGAACATGAAACCCAGCCAGGTACATCATCGCAAAGAGGGACACCCGGCCAACTACAAAGGCTGCCAAATTTACAAGAATCTCAAAACCAGACACCAGAAAAACCGGCTTCCAGATGAAGCATTAAGAACAAGAAGAGAGAGAGATCCTTCCAGAATTGTAAACAATGATGTATCATTCTCCCAACTACTTAGAGGTAAGACTTCAACCGATAAATGTCAAGCCCTGCCACAACAACAACCTCAACCCCAACCTCAAAATCCTCTTCATCCTAATATATCTAACCATCAACAACAAAGTTAAAAAACTTGATATGAAGCTTCCGCCAAATTCTCTCCGATAAGATCGACCTCATTTTTTAAAATTTTGTTTATTGAAATTTACATTATATTAAATAAACACAACCAGTAAATATGCACAAATTATAAATAATGACATGAACAGACTTGTTGAGGTACTACTCAGTGGTAGCACTGCCTAAATAATTCTAGGTAAGAAGATCACGAGGCCATCTTCTTTTCACAAGCCTAGGAGGATTATTAGGAATTGAGGAAGTAGCAAGGCTGGAAACAAGTGGATTCGGATGGGACAGGAGTTTATCATAAAAGGATAGATATCTGGCTCGGCCTAAATCAGCGACATATGGGACATTTAGGACTTTATGAATGGTTTTATTTGTGAAAAAATGTGGGGCATTAAGGATTTTACGAATCCTTAGTACGAAGTAACGAGATTTGAATGTAATAATAGCAAAACTGGGCAATGGTCTGATGACAGATCATCTAGGGATTTAATTGTGATCTAGGAAGACGAAATCTGGGAGGTGATAAATATATCTAGGATATCAAGATGTTTTTTAAGGGATGTTGGACAATATGGAGGATTTATGGCCGAGAGGATAGAATAACTATTGGAAGATGAGACATGAGATAGGATATTACCACGGTTGGAGGAGATAGGATATATTTGACGTTTGAAAATCCTATCGTTGGTGTTTAGCATTATAGTCTCCTGCAGCAATAAAGCGCGATCCGAGGGTTTGGAATAATGAATCTAGAAGGTTATAGGAGAAGACCTTACCAAGAGGACAGTTTATAGCAGAGAGAGTTAGATGGAAAGGACGAGTTGAAAGGGAAATGAACGGTTTGATGGTATCTTGAAGACTTAACAGAAAGGATAACAGAATCGAATTGATGTCGGTTGGTTTGTCGCTGTGGAGAGGATTTGGATCAGGAGGTTGGGATGGATAATATGTCCGACTAGGATTTTTGACAGGAGGATGTGACCGACGTGGGGTTCGAATGGTTGGATCTAAATTATGTGGTACTTGTGATGAGGGGTTTATCTGGAGATCAGGAGCGGGTGTAACTGTATGTGGACTCTCTGGCGGGAGTTTGACCCTTAAGAGTAGATGATGAGGGAGAATTAGCAAACGTGAAGATTGAGGATTACTATTAGAG
The DNA here is from genome assembly GCA_928085145.1 of Nezara viridula. Lineage (NCBI taxonomy): Eukaryota > Metazoa > Arthropoda > Insecta > Hemiptera > Pentatomidae > Nezara > Nezara viridula. Next base: position 78,105,918 of record OV725078.1, read on the forward strand.
GATTTTAGCTTAGAGTGAGAGACCTGATGCGCCAGACGTTGAGGCTGCCGCTTCTTCATGGTAGATTGGAGCTGAGAAGTTTTGGGATCCAGTAGAGGTGAAGAGATAGAGAGATCTTGTTCGTTGAGTTGCTTCGATGATTTTGGCAATTCTGGGAAGAGTACACCCCTGTGTAGTTTTTCTGGTCTGGTGTACGACTTTTAGTCGCTTAGTTGTAACCTTTTGGGGGAGGGTGTACGGTAGGGAGGTCTCTCCCATCGTGTAACATACTTTTCAAAACAATTCCAGACTACCTTCTACAGTTCCAGTCAATAGCTCATTATTTTCAAGTAAAACCTCCAAATTCTCTGGAAGAGGTTCAAAATGGAGTTACAGAATCCTTCCGATCAAAATAAAAAATAAAAACACTTTTGTCAAGAAATCGAAATGGGCAAATTTTGAAAGCTCGATAGTTCCCTTCCAGTTGTGTTTAGAAAAAAATGTTATGTACACAAATGTTACATGATTTTATGCTGTTTAAGATTGAATATTACCATCTTTGTATCAATGTGGCTCTAAAAATGAGATATTTGGCGTAAACTAAAAAAAATCAAAAGGCTCTCAAGGGCGAAAACTTGGATTTTTTGTATTCACTACATACCTAACAATATAAAAAAGAAATTTAAATTTTGTAAGGTAACATGTCTAATTTGATCTAATTATTTTGTTTAGTTTAGTTTCCTTTTGTTTATATAAATTTACTTTTAGTATTATTATTTTGGTGTTTAATTTATTTTTATTTATTGTACATAGAGCGTAAATGAGCTACTCTATCACTATTATTAGTGCCCAGTGTTAATGTGACAGAATGCAATATTTCTCAATAAATAATTGAACTAAAACAAAATTCAGTAAAGTAAAATAAGTAAAGTAAAATTTAATAATGATGACGACATAGAACAATGCACTTTTAGTTGTATTGAAGTGTTCGCTATTGCAATACCATTTTGTAATTGTAAGAACTATTTTGTATGTAGGCTTAACTGTTCAAGTATCCATAACAAATCTTCCAGTGCAGAGAGATATCTTAAATAATAATAATAATAGATCTTTAGCGGGAAATGAAACTTTGTTGATGCTATTGATTCAATACAGAGTTTTATTATATTGGATAATGTAGCATAGATAACATTGCCAATAATATATGTACTTGTACATCGGACAACCAAGGAAAAAATGGTATAGATTATTGAGCGTTTCGGATTCTTGGACGAGATTATAATCATAAAAAAATATGATGTGGCGCATCACACAAACTTTACTTACCACACTACTTTCAATAGAAATTAATTTTAAATTGTGTTAATAAACCACAAAATTATTACTTTGATTTATTGATTATAAATACAAATCTAAGACAATGGATATAAATTATGACAATTCTGTCCGCTATATATCATTCGTCATATACATAACTTAACATTACTAAACATAAATTTTGAAATTTTCCATGGAAATCTCACTAAGTTTCTATGGAATGTCCGTACCCTATTTAACAATATAAATCATCAACCAATTTGTATTTTAGATATTTGTCTAAAATTTATGTATGTATATGTATTATTTATGCATATAAAATTAATGTATAGATATTTGTCTAAAATATTTTGACTAAAATCCTCAGCCTTCCAACATTTTATCGTATACATCGTATACATACAAATTACTGCCCATATTTTACTTAATTTACCTGTGAAAATGTATCTTCCATTTTCACCATTAATTAACTGAAAATGATTACTTTTCGTTAAATAATATAAAATTAAGATAATTAGAAATTAGTTTTTCGTAACTTTTTGACGTTTTTATTCGATTTATTGTATTCGAGAAAAAAAAAGTATATGTATAGGAAGTTTAGAAAGTTTTTAAGTATTAGATACTACTTCGTCTAAAATACTCGGCTTTCCAACAATATCATATACATAAGTATTACTTCTGTATTACCGAAAATTGGAATTACGGAGTTGAGACCTGGGGCTCTACAAAGCCATCGAATTCCTCATATCCAATGCTTATAATCCAAAATCCTTCGTAAAATCCTCAATGCTCCTTACTTTGTCACTAATAAAATTATCCATAACGACCTTAATGTTCTTTATGTTTCCGATTTGGCCCAATCCAGATACCTATTCTGCCATAATAAATTTCAGAACCATCCAAACCCTCTCGTTTCTAACCTTGATTCCTGATAACCCTCCGAGGCGTCTGCAAAGAAGACGGCCTCGAGATCTCCTATTGTAAATACATATTTTTATTTTTTTTTTTATAGTGCTACCAGTAGGTAGTTTCTCAACAAGTGTTTTCATGTTATTATTTTCTGTTATCACATTTACTGAATGTATTTTTTTTTCTTAATACAATTGTAAATATCATGAATAAATAAAATAAAAAAGTATGTATAAATATTTTAAACTAAAATATATATAATAATATTTCGGAAAATTTACTGATCTAAATACAAATGTTTGCAATAAAATAAAACCCTTCAAAAATGCATACGCTTATAATTACAGGAGTGTTAATGAACACAATAATATTTCCATAAAATGATGATATATATTCTTATAAATATATTCTTCTTTATTTATCATATATTTTTGCACAAATTTATAATACATATTAAATTTACAAAAAACTGATAGATATAGTAACACCAGGTATCCTATACATGTTTCCCAGACCGGTCTCCCGTAGAGACAGATTGTATTTTCATCATGGAAAAACCAAAGAACGTCAACGACTTCAAAGCAAAAATGCCGCCACAATATGACTGTTCAAAGCTTGTTTAATAATTAATAAAGAAATTTATTCCTAAGATTAAGTGAATACGACAATATTCTTTACTACGTTGTAGCACAAAAAACATTAAAAGTTCCCGTTTTTTTTTTCTAAATTCCCGTACAATTCCTTGTTTTTTCCCGGCTTAAGGAATTCCCTTACAATTCCCAGTCGCTGGACACCCTGTTAATTTAAGTGTCATAACTCTTTTGTTATTGTTATTTTTATTTATTTTTTTTTTTTTTTTAGTGCTGCTCACATACATGCACAACTTTTTACGATACTTGAGTATGATTTAAGGAAACTGGAATAATTTATTTCCGTTGAAAACACGGTATCGAATTTTTTGAAGATCTCGAAACTTATGATTTGCATATATTTCATATATGAATAAGTGAAAGTAAAAATATAATCACAAAAATATAATAAATAACAGTTTTTCCTAATGATAATTATTCATTATAAAAGACTGCCATCAGCTGAGAAATATTTTGTTTTAATAGGGAAGAAAATCAACTCTAAATATTTTAACCCTTTAATGAAAACTTTATGAAGAAAGTCTTAATCTCGGTAATGATTAAATAGCTTTGCTTTATTAACAATTTAGAATAAAATAGCAAAATAATTTATTAAACCGTTGCATCATATCTGATTTTACTTTTTTTATATATATCTAAGTTATTAAAACTGATTTTTTCAACATTTGTTTCAACTTCACGATTTGAGTAAAATAATAATTTGAAAAATCTTAAAAATAAGAATTTTTTTTTATTCAAATATTTATCAAAATACCCCTTTTACCCCTTTTTGGAAGGGGCAGTAAATAAAAAGAATATTGACTTAAAAGATACCATTAATAAAATATATCTTTATTTAAAATATGCTGTAGATGAAATCCAAACAAACTGATTGGGTTCAACAAATAAAAGTGGAATTATACCAATTATAATGACCAGAAGTGTTAATAGCGCAAGTTACGATATCAAACTTATAAGGGGGGAGTGCAATTTTGGCGAGATTTTAAATTTTAGAGGGGAGCATATTTCGATGTGGTTATGAATTTTTGGAATAAAAGTTTCAAACAAAAATACGAGAGGAAGAATGAAAAAGTATATATACTATTAAACTTCTTCAGTCACTTCCATTCTTCCTCTTGTATTTTCGTTTGAAACTTTTCATTCCAAAAATTCATAACCACATCGAAATACGCTCTTCGCCCTAGGGGGGAGGGGACACCCATGATAACCCCAAGCCTTAGGAATTACAGCTAGTACCCATTTTAAATTCTAGATAAACCTCATCTGAACACACAACGTCAGTCGGTCGAAAGCCGTTGATTTCTATACGAAAATTGAAATAAGTAAACAGAAGGATTGCAGGACCTAACCGTTGCTATTTTGGCCTTGCCAAACATTTTAGAAGTATAATGCTCTCTAACCGGACCAAGATCAAGCTCTATAAAACCCTGGTCCGCCCAGTCGTCACTTATGGTTCAGAGGCTTGGGCGTTCACGAAGGCGGATGAGTCCAGGCTCCTGGTCTTCGAAAGGAACATTCTTAGATGGAGTTTCGCCCCTGTTAGACAGGACGACGTATGGAGAAAGAGGAATATGCCGAACTAACGAGACTTTACAACGATGTTGATATAGTCAAGTTCGTGAAGCCCGGATGACTTCGATAGGCAGGACATATGCAAAGGATGGCTGCCAACGAGATTATGAAAATTATCCATGTCAAACAGCTCTGCGGAATGCGGTGAGTTGGATGACCGAGCGTGCGATAGATGGACTCGGACTCGGACTCGCGGATGCTCGAGGCCTTCTTGTGACAGGATTTCGCACCACTTATGATGATGTTGAAAAAGAATAAACAAGTTTATTGGCGGACTAAACTTAAAACAATGAGATAATGCGCATATGGGCTAGGAAGTACCTACCATTTCATTTAATGGAAGGAATTTCAGCTAGTAACGATTTTAAATTCTAGATAAACATCATCTGAACACACAACTACGGTCAGTCGGTCAAAATCCGTTGTTTTCTATACGAAAACTTAAATTAAACAGGCAAAATTTGATAGTTCTATTAGCCGAAAAACAGGCGGCTTAAATTTTGATATGAAGTAAAGAATATGTCCTTAAAAGAGAATTCATCTTGTTTGACTATGCACTCGGGTGCGTTTTGAAAACTGGCGACTTCAAATTTATCAAATTAAGCCAGTCGGATGGTAGATGAGAAAAACATTCAAATAGTCAGTTTCTCTTCAGTTTTTTGGGATGCTGAATCTGAATTTGATGTTCCCGAACGAATTTTTCCATCGCGTTCTGAGATATAAACAAAAAACAGCGAAATTACCGACTTTGTTTAGTAAAAAAGGTAAAATTCGCTATAAATTTTATTCACAGCTTTTTTATGCAAATCCAACGGTTGAGGAGTTAGAGAATGTTGACTGTTCGCTTATTTCACAAGAAATATCTTCATCGTTTTTTTCCAAAATAACTCATAATCTATCCATCTCTCCAAGAAATTTATCATGATCTATTTGAAAGATTATTAAATTTCCTATATAACTCATGTAGAAACGTTAATATATAAGAAGATTATGCGGCTGTTAAAGCGCATAGCTTATTTCCCTTGTAGTATCTACCCCTTTCAACTTGAGTTCTTTTTATCTTTTCAATGCTTTTAATACGGCTAATCTATCTATTTTATAACAAAACTAGAATGTATAAACAAATTGGGTCATGTCCAAAAAACTAAACAAAGTTCGGATATTTTGTATATCTCAGAACGCGGTGGAAAATTTTGTTCCGGAACATCAAATTTAGATCCACCATCCCATAAAACCCACTATTTGAATTTTTTTTCTCATCCAACTACATTCCGACTGGTCTAATTTGATGACTTTGAAGCGTCAGTTTTCAAAACGCAACCGAATACATCGTCAGTCAAGGTGAATTCTCTTTTAGGTACATATTCTTGACATCAAATCAAAATTTCAGCCGTATGTTCTTCCATTAAATGAACAGTCAAATTTCACCTCTTTAATTTAAATTTTCACATAGAAAGCAATCGACCGAATGACCGATGTGGCGAGTTTAGATAAGAATAAAGATAAGAATTTAAAATGGTTACTAGCTGTAAGTCCTTCCGTTAAATAAATTCGTCGGTAGCTCCTTGTCTAATAAAAATATTAATACTAGAATAATTAAAATACGTTCGCTTAAGTAACCTAACATTCATAAAACATTTTTTTTAAATATATTATTCCTTCTTGCAAGTGTGAGCCTAATTATTTAAAAGTGATATAAATATTTTTAAATCTGAAAGTTATTCCAACCCAACTATTTCAATTACATATCACAAACCTTGAAGAATAATGTTAAAACAGGAGTATTAGAATAAATCTCATAAAAAAACCTGCATCCTTCGTCGTAAATCTATTTATTACTTCCAGACCTTTCCACTCTTCTATGGTTGTTTTATTTAGATTAGTATAATAATATAGTATAAACTGGATTAGTATAATAACGAATCAAAAATATCGTTATCGCCGATAACGAATGATATCGATATCAAAATGAAATTGTTGAGATACTTAACAAATATTGCCTTGGCTTAGTGAAAAAGTCATTTAATGACTTTTCATAATCTTAAATCACCTAGAATATTGATGAATTTTCTCTTTGTAAAATCAGATAATTGTGCGCCAGTTATAATTATATTTGAAATACATGCACAGGCAGATCAACGGGAGGAGGTTTCGGGCTGAAGCCCCTCCCCCACAAAATGGTAAAATATAACCATGTCTTATGAATAAAAAATAATAATTACCTCTAAAAGTATTATTGTTCGTGTAATTTAATATTACAGTTAATGTAACAGTTAACAGTTAATAGTGCTTAAGGGATCACTTAAACACTATTTCATATAGGTAGTTTATTTCTTTTGCTTCCTATGTAAAATTCGTTATATATTTTAAAAAATAATCTTTCGGGCTGAAGTCGAATTTTTAAAAAACGTTCTTTAAAGTCCAGCTCCATCAAACTTGTACTTAGTGAATTTTTGCTATAAGCCGGCAACATTGAGCTGTATTCTTCGAAAGTATTGTAACTCCACTTCGTAATATGTGGAGATACTTAAGGGTTAGTATTTCAACAGTTTATACATTTTTTTTGTATTTTAATATTAAATCTTCCTCGTGCCTACCGAGCCTTTTATTTTTAGATAATATCGCAAAATCTCTACACATATCACAAACCTTGAAGAATCAAAACTGGAGGATTAAAATAAATCCCATCAAATTACCATTACTCTTTCTCTTGACCGATTTTAGCCCCCCTGCTGTGTTTAAACTCCTTACGTTCCACGTACCAATATTTAAATCCCTATATTTCAACTTGCACCATGAATCCCCTAAAGCAGTCCCCACCCGGAGACCCGAACGGGGGACTAGTTTACCTCCGGATAATGAGCGTTTTACCTTAGGGAGATCCATGACTTTTTGTGGTGTTTGGTGAACTAAAGATATGTGAGTAGGGCGTTCAATCCTACGTCACACCCTCCAGCAAGTCTGGTGGGCCCCTACCTCCAGCAAGTCTGGAGGTCCCCTCCCTCCAGCAAGTCTGGAGGCCCCCTCTCATTGTTGGTCAGCGAGTCCATCGGACTTAGCCGGGAGGAACTTCCAAGGAATTTCCACCGACCATCCCCACATCCGCCACCCGTGGGACGCTCCCCATACGCGGTAATGAGCCCGCGCGAGGAATTAAGTTTAAATCTCTAAAATAAATAAGTAAGGTGCTCACTTTACTTATTACTTTGTAACAAATAAAATCGTGCTTAACGACCTTAATATTTTGTTCGTTGGCGATTTTACCCGAATCAGATATCTATTCTTCCGTAATAGACTCCTGGCCCACTAAAACCTCTAGTTTCCAAGCTTGCTTTAAAATTCACCCTATTGGTCCTTCAAGACATCTAAAAAGAAAATGGTCTCAGGATCTTTTAAAATTGAACTATTATTGGTGTGCTATCAATGATTAGTTTATCTACGAGTGGTTTTCATGTCTTTATATTATAGCACACATATTTTTTATAAAGGTGTAAATTAAAAAAAAAAATGAACCTATCGTATCCAAACTTGTAATATAAAAGATAATATTCAAAATATAAAAACATGTCTACATTTTTAAATCCACAAGGAAGTATCTTTGGTCCTATCCTTTACACGGTTTATACAGCTGATATCCCAACTAATGTGTTATCACCACCTATGCCGATGACACATGTATTCTATCAGTTAATAACGATCCATCAATTGCATTCCAAACTCTTCAATCACACATCACAAACCTTGAAGAATGGTATCAAAACTGGAGGATTATAATAAATTCCAACAAATCACCTTTACCCTTCGTCGTAAACCTATGACTTCCTGTCCTATAGTGTCCTTTAATAACACCCCACTTATCCCTGTCGAACAAATACGATATCTTGGACTCCAACTGGACAAACGTCTCACTTGGAATCCTCATACAAGACTGAAACGGCAAGAAACTGCTCGACGTTTCCGCTTACTCCAACACTTACTAGACAAACGCTCTAAACTTCCAATTAATTACAAAAGACTAATATACATGACTATACTAAGACCTATTTGGACTTACGGAGTTGAGCTATGGGGCTCCACTAAACCATCAATCCTCGTATCAATCTAAATCCAAATCCTCAATGCTCCTTACTTTGTCACAAATAAAATAATCCATAAGACCTTAATGTTCCATATGTTTCCGATTTGGCCCAATCCAGATATACTATCCTTCCATAATAAACTTCAGAACCATCCGAACCCTCTCGTTTCTAACCTTGCTTCCTCTTCGATTCCTGATAACCCTCCGAGGCGTCTGAAAAGAAGATGGCCTCGTGATCTCCTTATGTAGACGTATATTAGAGTGCTACCTTGGTAGTTTCTCAACAAGTGTTTTCAAGTGATTATATTCTTGTGTACACATTTACTTGATGTATTTATATTGTAATACAGTTGTAAATATCTTGAATAAATAGTTTTAAAAAAAAATTTAAAATTGTTTTTCATTGTCCAATTTACTTTAAATTAACAGATAATTCGCATTATAGATGAAAAATTTACTTTTAACTTGCATTTTGCTTAAAGAATAAACTGGTATTTTAGAATAATAAATAAATTAGCAATTGATTGTGTTTATTTATTTTTTTAAATTACCACTCATAATTTAAAGTTACAAGTATATCGACACAGTATACGTATGTCAGTCAACCTACGGCCTTCACCCCAAAAAATCCCATTAATCATGACGTAATAGCCCAATAGGGATCCTTCAATATAAGAAGTCGTCAATAAATAAATTTCTGTCCCAGAAAGATGAAAAATAATGGTATGACTGTAATAACTATCTAGTTCTATAATAAACTATCTAGTTCTATAGAAGTGGAGCATAAACGTGGCTGCTTGTCAGTTATATAAAAATTGTTATTCAATTTTTTGTTGTTCACGAATTATTTGAAAATATATCAAACTTTAGTATTTTATTCAATACGAATAAATTTTAACATGTATTTCGTTTTAGAATAGATGTTTTGAATAAAAATTAGTTACTAATACTTGTCGATTCAGTAATTCATATGTAAAGTATTAGTATAATCAATATACATTATTTGTGCAAAGTAGTATTGAGGATTCTACGAGGATTTTGATGTAAGATTGAATCGAGAGGAATTCGATGGTTTAGTGACCTAGAGTTCAATTCCGTACGTCAAAAGGCAATATAGTAGTTAATGAGTCTCTGAATAGTAGTAAGCTAATAGGTAACTGCGAGACTGTTGTCAGACTCTTGCGCAAGACCAAGACTCGTGTTGGTCTCGCATTTAGACAACACTTGTTATAGCTGCTAATTTTTTTTTTTTTTTTTTCTTAATGACATTTACAACTGTATTACATAAATACATCAAGTAAATTTGGACATAATAGATATAATGACATGAATACACTTGCTGAGTAACTACCTAATGGTAGCACTCTAATGATATGACTACATTAGGAGATCACGGGGCCATCTTCTTTTCAGACGCCTCGGAGGGTTATCAGGAATTGAAGAGGAAGCAAGGTTAGAAACGAGAGGGTTGGGATGATTCTGAAGTTTATTATGGAAGGATAGGTATCTGGATTGGGCCAGATCTGAAACATAAGGTACATTAAGATCTTTATGGATAATTTTATTAGTGACAAATTAAGGAGCATTGAGGATTTTACGAAGGATTTTTGATTGTAAGGATTGGATGCGAGAGGAATTCGATGGTTTAGTGGAGCCCCATAGCTCAACTCCGTAAGTCCAAATAGGTCTTATTATAGTCAAGTATATGAGTCATTTGTAATTAATGGGAAGTTTAGAGCGTTTGTCTAGTAAGTGCTGAAGTAATCGGAAACGTCGAGCGGTTTCTTGTCGTTTCAGTCTAGTATGAGGATTCCAAGTTAGTCGTTTGTCCAGGTGGTAGTCCTAGGTATCGGATTTGCTCAACAGGGATAAGTGGAGTATTGTTAAAGGAAACTGTAGGACAGGAAGTCGTTGGTTTACGACGAAGGGTAAAGGTAATTTGGTGGGATTTATTGGAGTTTATTTTAATTCTCCAGTTTTGACACCATTCTTCTAGATTTATGATGTGTGATTGAAGCATATTTGGGATGCAATTGCTCGGTCATTGTTTACTGATAGGATACATGTGTCATCGGCATATGTGGTGATGACTGTGTTGGGACAGGTAGGGATGTCAGCTGTATAAACTGTATAGAGGATAGGACCTAGGATACTACCTTGAGGAACACCAGCGGACTGGGAGCTGTTAATTGAAAGCAAGAGTTTGAAGCATCTATTTTGATGATACCTACCCACTAACACATAATTAGGCACCTTAAATCTAGTTTTAAAACAAGAAAAAGAAATGGCTGAACAAGAATACTGGGAAGAAGACCCCGTTCCTACTAGATTTATTTCTTCATTAGGTAATTATCTTATCATAAGAACAAGGTGTAAATCTATATGTTATGGTAATAATTTTAAAAATTAAATCTATCCGAAAGAACTATGATCATTTATTTAACGGAGGATATTTTTTTTATTTATTGAGTAATACAACAATCTGTCACTTTGACATTAGTTATGGGGAGGTAAGATGACATTCACACTATATGCACACAAGAATATAAAATAAATAGAAGAAAAATAGCAATAAATAATAATCAAAAAGAATATACAACAATAAAACAAAAAAAATTAAAAATAGGAAAACTACTAAAAAAAATATATATATATATAATATTTTTTTATTTCAATTATTCTCCCTTATTACTCAATAGTTATTTTTCTTTTGAATTTTTCTTTCACTTTCTATTAACTTTCGTTCAATTTTCCATAATTTTTCTGAGTAATATATCTCTCGTACCTATTTACGCTTCAGCGCTTCAGTTCAAACTTCGTCGGATATCCGTTAGAGATGACGCCACCTACACATCTCTTCTCTCTCCCCCTCCCTTGTAACGACTTTTATTCTCCCTGCAACACTTAAGGAGACAGGTAGTACTTTTCTTATTTCTTTCTTATTTCAGCTTTCTCAATTTCTTCCCTCCTTCCTTTCATTCCTTTTCTCTGTTTTTAACTCTTTATTATATTATACATTGTCTGTACATCTTGATAGACTTTACAATATCTCAATTTTCTATCTAACTACTCCATTCTCAATGTTTTAATTTTACTATTTATTTTCATTTCTTATATAACTTCATATTTCTGTTTTATTTTTTACATTTTATTCTAAGATTCCCATTGTAACACTTAATGTCACCCTTTTTAATTATGCCTACTTCATCATTCCACACTCTGTAACGGTTATTATTATTTATCTCTTAGTTCTTAGTCATTATTCTAACAATTTCATTTTACTTTATATTTATTTTTTAATTTTTTTTTTTTAATTTTTTAATATTTTTTTACCATCACTACTTATGTTTCTCATACCTTGTTATCTCGTTATTTTCTTAGCCCTGATGAAGGCCTGAACTTCAGGTCGAAACGTCGGCATATGTAAAAAATAAATATTATCATTTATTTTTTGCCTTCCTTTTTGACTAACCACCCCAACTATTCTTCTCTTTAATACATACACTATTTACAATCAGGTTAGGGAACTCTGAAGCAGGCTTACCCCTCCAACTATGGAGGGAAAAGATATACTCCAGTAGAATCCTGTGGTGATCTCTCAACCTCATCACCGGTACTAAAGCCAGCGGAGATTGATCGAAAGCAATTTAGCCACTTACACTCATATCTTGAGTGGAGAATCTGACCATTGCCAGAACTCCAATATATACAATCTACAAAAGCCACTACCGTTTCAATCTTCTTGGAGGACTATAGGGTTGGGGACTATAGTGCTTGATAGGGATTGTGCAAGAAATTTTGGATGATACGTAAGGTTCTGGTGAAATTTGGAGAATTTTTTTGGGATAAGATATAAGACAAATGGGATATTGAGGTGTTGATGTAGGGTTTTGTTGGTAACATGGAAAGGAGCATCGACTATTGTTCGAAAGACTTTTGACTGGAAGGATTGGATGCGTTTGATGTTAGAAAATTTTGCTGTTCCCCACAGTTCTATTCCGTAAGTCAAAATAGGTTACAGTATTGTCTTGTAGATCAGTAATTTGTTTCCAATAGAAAGTTTAGATTTTCTGTTTAGTAGTCTGTATGATTGGCCTTATCGTCGGTTAAGTTCCTGTCTTTTAACTAATCCTGTATTAACTAATAGGGCCTACTGGTCCTTTTTGCCAACACCAATAGTTTTCTATTATGCCTCTAACTATATCATAACCTTTTTGTTCTTCTAATGAAGTTCAAAAGGTTGGACCATTTTATGGATGTAGCTTGGTGTATTTGTATTCTGTCTGCGCCAAGAAGTCTTAGTACTTAATCTCAGTAAAAATCTTCATTTTTCGCAAGTAGTTCTTTAATGTTTTAACTAGGAACTTTTGGCAAGGATTAATCGTTTTGGGATTATAAAACTATAACTAATAACCCAAAATTTCAATTATTTTCTGTACTCTAACGTCCACCTAATTAAGCTCTATAACTCAGCTCGCTCAGACACAGCGGCTGATAGTTATCAAAGATGCATTTTTATACTTTACAATTTACATAGTTTTAAATTATACAACACATTATCCCAGAATACCAATTTGGATTCCGCACATCCTATTCCATTATCCAGCGATGTCAGGATGTAATCTCCTCTGCTTTGGAGATCAGAATGTCCTGCACGGGGGTCTTACTCGACGTTGAACAGGCGTTGGATAGAGTCTGGCATCCAGGACTGATGTACAAACTCCGTAAATTCCTACATCCAACATACTTTCTCATTATTCGTTCCTACTTAAGTGATAGACACTTAAAAGTAAATCACAACAATATCTATTCATCCCTTGTCTTCCATTCTGCTGGTGTTCCTCCTAGGTAGTATCCTAGGTCCTATCCTTTACACCGTTTATGCAGCTGACATCCCAACACTATCCTCACGACATAAGCCAATGAAACATGTATCCTATCACTTAATAACAATCATTCGATCGTATACCAAACTCTTCAATCACATATCACAAATCTAGAATTGTGTCAAAACTGAAGAATTAAAATAAATCCCATCAAATTACCATTACTCTTCGTCGTAAACCTATGACTTCCTGTCCTACTGTATCCTTTAACAATTTCCCACTTATCGCTGTTGAACAATTCTGATATCTAGGACTCCATCTGGGCAAACGACTCACTTGGAATTCTCATACAAAAGTAAAACAACAAGAAACTGCTCGACGTTTTCGACTTATCCAGCACCTACTAGACGAACGTTCTAAACATTCAATATATTACAAAAAACTCATATAAATGACTACAATAAGGCCAATTTGGACGTACGGAATTGAACTCTAAGGCTCCAGTAAACCATCGAATTCCTCTCGTATTCAATCTTTACAATCCAAAATCCTTCGTAAAATCCTTAATACTTACTTTGTCACAAATAAAATCATCCGTAACGACGTTAACCTTGAGATATCTATCCTTCCAAAACAAACTTAAAAACCATCCGAACCCTCTCGTTTCAAATCTTGCTTCCTCTTCGATACCTGATACCCTCCAAGGCGTCTGAAAAGAAGATGGCCTCGTGATCTACTTATGTAAATATATTATTAGAATGCTACAATTGGGTAGTTTCTCAACAGGCGTTTTAATATGATTGTATTATTCCTGTGAACCCATTTAATAAATGTATTTTTAATTTAATACAGTTGTAAATATCATGAATAAATCATCATCGTCATCATATGTGGCACGACATCCCGTTACCGAGACTGGGCCTCCTCCAAGAGCCTCCGCCAGTTGGCTCTGTCTTCTGCTGCAGCTCTCCAGTTCCGTACACCAAGCAGGGTTCATGAATAAATAAATTTTTAAAAAATATGCAAACTGTATTCTGTGCAAATTAAGTCATTTTCTAGAGCCAAAACCACGTATCTACTGTGTAGATTCGAATGCATTTGGTGGTGGTCGTCCTGCATTTTTGGTGGTTATGTTGCAGCTAGTTCATAATGGTAAAACTTAAGGTTTGAGATAAGACAGTATTACCCAAAGTACTTGGGGATCAAGGCAAATGTGGAAAAAATGGTCGTGTTGCAATGTCGGATCGCCGGGGTGGCTTTCGGGCTGAAACCCTCCTCCCCTTATCCCAAAATGGTAAAATATAATCAAGTTTTATAGAAAAAAAAAAATAAAAACAATCTCTTAAAGTATTATTGTTCGTGTAATTACATTTAATTGCACTTCAAGAATCACTTAAACGCTATTTCATATAGGTAGTTAATTTCTTTCCTTTTTTTTTTCAAATTAACTATCGTTATATACATAAAAAAAAAAAACTTTCGGGTTAAGCACCCCCCCAAAATTAAATCCTGGATCCGCTAGTGTCGTGTTGTAACGGATGATGTTCTTTTATACTTTAAAGAGATAAATTTTCGCTAGGAAGCAACATTTTGGAGTTATTAATCGATAACTGAAACAAGTCCAAGAACTCCATTTTTAATTCTCCGCCATTTTGTATTCCAGCGGATTCAAGCCCGCAGACGTATATGTTTTAGATTTTCTTTAGGGATAAAACTGAATTCGAACAGATGAAACTTTGATTAATATCATCACGTTTTTCTGCTTGGATTCTTGGACTGATAGACGTGAATTCGTTCCAATTCTGAGTGACGTTTTAACTGAATATAGGCCTGAGAAAGATTTTTTTTCTTTTAAATAAAATCTGCTTTTTATGCGAAACAACAATTTATTTGCTAAATTTTGGTTTTATAATCTCTGGAGAAAACAGACTGCTGCAAAGTAGTAAAAATTCCATAATCATTATATAAAATATGTATATAAATAATAATCATTATAAAGGAAGGAGATGGTCCGAGGTGGCGGTCATTATTAGTGACAAAACTGTTTTATTAAAAGCCGATGTTTCGACCCGACTTTGGTGGAGATCTTCTTCAGGGAGGTGTGTTCACCAAGGAGTTTCACTTAGAACTGACTGAAAGTTTTAAGTGAAACTCCTTGCTGAACACACCTCCCTGAAGAAGACCTGCAAAGTCGGGTCGAAACGTAAGCTTTTAAAAAAATTGTTGTGCCACTATTTAGTCTATTTGTGACCGCCACTCCGGAACATCTCCTTCCTTAAAAATATAACGGTCAACTATTAAGTATTCAAATAATTATTACAAATCAACATTCAATAAATAATCATTAAATAAACTTTGTATGAATCAATGTTTATTTTGTATGAATATATTTATAAATATTAAAAAATGCCCGATCTTGTATATTAATATATTACCTTTCCAGAATACATTTTTCAAATCCTCTGACCTACCCAATGTTAATAAATGAGCCTAAAACACGAAATATTAATTAAAGTAGATAATTAAATTTATTAATTTACTTTGAGAGTATTACACATATCGCTTTTATTTATTATAATTAAATATAAAATTAATTTTTCATGCTTAGTCCAGATGCCAAATCAAGTGTATAAGAACAACAAACAATAAATTGTAATAATAATTTTTTTTTTTTGTAGAGAATCAATTCCATTAATTTAATGAATCCTTTGAACTTTTTGTTCCCAATTCAATTAATTAAATGGTGATGTTATTGCAATTTCAGTAAATCTTTTTTTGAATTTCACTTCCGCTGTCACTCCATTGATAGTTGATAACGTCGGTTGTGTTGACCTGTGACTTTCTGTCTTTTTACAGAATTTCTTACCTAAGTATATAATATAAATAATATTTAGTGTACAATGTAAAAATAATAATAATATAAGTATATATGACATAACATGTTATAATTCCCTGATAATATTTCTGAAATTTATTAATATCTTGTGTAAATGTATAATATACGTATTAATGTGTAGGGATATATAACATTTAACAATAATCATAAAATTCCAAATATAAATGCAACCGTTAGAAATGTAAATATAAACAAGCATTGATGTTCCTTTGAAGGTTATACAGAGGTAATTATTTACAGGTATAGGATCTTCAGTTGAAAAATATCCCTTACACTGTGTAAATAATTCATCTGTAATAAAGTTAATTTATTTAGTAAATTTAACATAACAACCATGTCAATACCAAATTCATTTCATTTTTCTATTTGATATTTGGCATCTAAAATAATAGTTAACTGTTTGATGTTTTATTTTCAACTTTGCCACAATACTTAAAAGTATCTCTGAACATAGCACAGCTCTATAATTATGCCAGATATTTTCCCACCACGTACCAGGTTTGAACATACGTGTGGTTTCAAATAAAAATTGTATATCAATTCCATATTTTGTTTTGTCATGTGATGTTTATTATGTGTAATGGTATTTAAATGTATGTGTATTTTATGAAATTGTGACAAGTCTCGTGTTTTGATCATGTAAACATTTGTATCCAATACATTTCATTTTTGTTTATAAAGGTTCCGAAACTGAAAACTTACCGGAGGAGTGAGACAAAGTCAATTCAATGAAGACCAAGAAGCCTAGGGAACATAAATAGTAATGAACCATCAAAAACTTGAATTAGTTCTACCATTATCACTCAAATAATCAATGACAGTTCAATGTCAACAATTCAACGAGGGTTCACCGCACCAAGGTCAACAATGCACGACGGGTTTTATTGTCACTCGAATGTCAACAGCATTCTTCAACACTGTTATTTATAATTAATCAATTTTAATTAGCACTAAACACGTCCACAACCTGCTTCAAGATATCGTTTCAGGGCCCTGTTACAAAATGTCGAAATTGACAACTATGACATCCGTTGGTTTTTACTGTCAAGGATAAGAACGTGTCATTTGAAAACAGAAATGACAATACAAGTTTGGAATTATAGGAGTGACAAGAGGGGCCCTGAACAGGCTACTAGCTAGCTGCCTCAGCAACTTGTACAACCTTCTCTCCCCGGCAGGGCAGCCAACGGAACAGCGCTGAATATCTCTCTGAGGTCTGTCTGTCTGCTCGCTCTCGAGAGTCCTTTCGCAAATCTTTCGCAAAAGCCGCTCTCGGATCGGTCAATCCGTTTACCCGCCGGCTTTGCGCAACGCTTTTAGCGAATTCTGGTGGAGATCGTTTTCACTATCCACTCCGGTTCACCGTTGTTAACCATATAAATCTACACTGAGGTCGTTGGAATATTTTTTATTTTAACTTTTATTTGTCCGTTTAAAATTTGTTATCGTTGTCTCCCCTACTTATGGAATTATCATATAAATGACTAAAATTAATAATTATGTGGTTTTTTTTTCTAAAAATGTTAATTAAGTAATTAATAGTCAACAACCAGGACCCTTTTTTTTCATTCCAAAAAAGATAAAAAATCTTTATAAATAATAAAAAAATACCTTTGTTTAGCTACATCACACATCTCTTTATCCGTAACGTTTTGACCTTATTGGTCATTTTCAAACATACTGTAATACATCGTTTATCACCTATAATATAATAAATTTATTATTTATTATTTATAAATAATAAGTAATAAATTTATTAAAGAACCAAATTTAATAAAAAATTATTTTGAAACTGAAAATGCAGTAAAACAAAAACCATGAACATATGATATACATGACATTAAGACACAAAATGAAAAATATAATGAAAACAAATAAGAATCCAAAAAATATTTTAGCGTCACATGCATTAGAAACTTGACTGATAAAATAGAAAGAACATTTAAACAATATGATGTAAATGAAATTAAATTTGTAACCAAACAAATTAATAAAATAGATACAATTTATTCCAAAACTAAAGATAAACTACCTACCGACAAATTAACGAATATTATTTATAAAATGAATTGTATGAATTGCAACAACAAATCATATTTTGGACAGACATCACAATGGTTTGAAAAACGTCTTAAACAACACAAACAAAATTGTAATTCAAAAACACTAAAATTAAATTAGTTACTTGACTCTCTCAACATACTAAGCAAACAAATCATGAATTCGATTTCAAAAACGCCAAAATCCTGCATAATGAAAGTAATACTAATAAACGTAGAATAAAGGAAGCAATATCATAAACTCGGTAAATAGTCATTCAGACGTGGATAATATGAAAACATTTTACCCGAGTTCAATTGAAAAAATAAAAATTTGAAATAAATTAGCTAATATTACTTAAAGTAGGTCCTTAGGCATATAATATTGGGAAACATCATTGTATATGATTATAATAGTTTTCCCCTACTCCTATAAAAATAACCAGTCACTGAATAAAAAATGAGAACGATGACAGGTGGGTGACACATGATAAGGTAATTTTAACATATTTGAATTGCTTAATAAGAAAGAATTGAGTAATAATGATGTTATAAAATAATTAAAGGTGGACATGACAAAAATAAAACATTTTAGTGTGAGTAGACGCATGCAATTCGCACAAGTGAAATGGACAGGTACATGATGGGAATTTATGTATATAAAAAATCTTTACATTTTGAAATATGTGAAGTTTAGATATTATTGTAAACCGAAAAATTTCATTTAGACTAGAAAATTGTTCGACAAGCCGAAACATCGTAATTGAGATGTGTTGTCATTAACTTGACAAAATTAAAAATTGGTGTAAAATTGGCTGAAAATAATTAAACTGGAAAATAAATAATATGCACCGAGGAGGAAGAGTGAAATATTGAAAAAAAAAAAAACTTTTTTTTAGTTGTATCACATATATTGTAATACATCGTTTATCACCTATAATATAAATAAATCTTTATTTTAGGTCTCATATTTTTATAAAAATATACGCCAGTATTTTCTTGGTGTTTTTTTTATTTATTTTTTTTTTTTTTACATATATGCAGATAAACACTCTCACGGAAATACAAACCTTTTGAAATTGAAGCACTCCACATATTTTAAAACATTATATACCAGTAACTGTAGAGAACATTTTTTTTGTGAACAGTATATAAATATATGCTATAAAATGGCCAAAAAGACTGGAACTTTACAAATAAATAGATATGTGATATAAATAAATAACGGTTTTTTTTTATTAGTAAAAATTTGTTACTGATTTTTTATTTTTATGGAATAAAAAAAAGGATCCTAATTGTAGATTATGCTGGACAACAATTTAAATGTTTAAGACTAAAAAATAGTCAATTCACATGAATATCCATCAGCTGAATTTAAAAATCACCATAAAAATGACACATTAGCTCTTGCTTTGGAGATAAACTGACTGTTGGGTGGGGTCAGGGGTACTTCAAAATCGAAGTATAAATCTTTCTCTGGTGGGTTTCCTCAAAGGTGGGAAAAATTCAAGTAAAATTAAAAATGAAGGGAAAGGAGGACAAAAAAAATTAGTGAATAAAAATGATACCTGTAAAAGAGAAAAAAAATATGCATATCAAAATATTAAAAAAATATATTCAATTAATTAAATATGTGGAAAATTTAATGAAATTTTTAAAGCTCTCATTTAGGAGGTAGAGGAGATAGGAGAGAAAGGATCAAGAGGGGCTGCGAACAGAAAGTGTTACGGGATTAACTCAATAATCCGCAGGATCGGAGTATCGGATGGAGAGGTGAGGTGGAGAGAACATCTTCGAAACGAGACGCTTCTGTCGCCAACTGATCGGAAGTTACGGACTGATAACCCAAACACAGGTGAGGTGAGGCATACGAGAGAATATGGAACAATTAGTGCAACAACTATGAAACGACGTGAGGGAAGATAAGGTGAGAACCGTCAACAAACGAATTTATCGGTAAAAGTGCAGGAGCATCATAAAACCTGGCGCCCACCCTGACTAAACCGACGAGAAACCAAAACGAATTAAACGGCAGAAACGATTTTAGATCATATAGCGATATATGATCGGTGAGGGGTCGACCATTTAAGAAATCTCGACGCAATCCGCCGCCCACCCTGACCATACCAAAGGGATCGAAAAACGGACCTAACGATAGAACCGACTTTGGTCATAATGCGAATTATGACTGGTGAGAGGATGGCCATAATCTAACGAAACGTTTCCCGATGCGGAAGTACCGAATGGAACCCGATACATTTTGGACGAACTGTCCTTCGAAACATCGCGGTGCGGTGTGAAGTTTCTTCCGGGTGGAGAGTCAGGTGACACGGAGCTTTCGGAGTGAATATGCGCAGCTGTTGCGCTGGAAAACTGTGGTGGAACGAGGTGTATCGATAAGCGTTACGACATTGCTAAACGAGCTGGAGTGAGAGGGTAATACCGAAGAACGGGCAGGGGAAGATAACGTATTCGGGTTATTACGAGGGGTAAACGCACTTTTGGAACTTACACCAGAGCCACGTGGTGCAGAGAAAAAGGGTAGAAGGGAATGATGCTTTCTACCACAGCGCCGACAAGATACGCAAGAGGTACACTTGTTTACGAAATGTCCGGAAGACAGTTTATGCAACGTTTAAGACCCTTTATACGGTCGCATCGCTGTTGCGGTGAGAGCTTTTTGAATCGAGGACAGTCGTATACGCGGTGAGATGCTTTACATACGGGCGGCATGTCGTCGAGCTACCTAACGAATTGGTGGTCATAAAAATCAGTCTCAGTGGTTCACCACAGTCGGACTCGGTGTGCACTGATTCTGACGACGTATTAACGAGAAGGGCCTCCGATTGCGTCTGGACGGCGTGTCTTTGAATAAAGCCCGCGAAATCTTCCCAAGTCGGAAGTTCAACTTTGGACCCGTATTCCCTCTCGAAGCCTCCCCTGGTTTTGGCATCCAACGACCTAAGTGCTAAAGTGCCTAAAACGAAACCAGGAAGATCGTCTATACCCAGCTTGAGAAGTGCTGATGCGCTTTCCAAAACAATCGACGAGAATGTTTCCAAGTTAGCGAGATTACCCCCACTAAGCTGGTCGAAATTTAAAATTCTCGTGACGTAAAATGAGCTGTATCCTCTTACTATCTTACCTCTTGTTAAGCGCGTCCCATGCTTGCGTATATCCTGAAGGGGATATAGAAATAGCGGAGATAACTTGTAAAGCCGGGCCCTTTAATGCCGATTTTAAGTAATGAAAATTTTGGATGTTATCCAAATAGTCCCTCTTATGAACTAAAGATTTAAACGTTTCTTTAAAATCTTGCCAACTCGCGATATCTCCGGAAAACGATGGAATACTAATCTCTGGCAACCGTGAATGCGAATAGACATCTCCCATGACCCTACGAGTAGCGGATCAATATCTGACTTACTTGAGTTTTGATTAATTTTATTTTTAAAAGCTAATGCCTCGTAGAAGGAGTCGCTTATTTCTTCTTTTAACGTTATATATTTGTCTCTTGAGATGTTCAACTTCCTCGCGAAAGAATTTATTTCCTTAAAAATAGCCTCAAAACGCTCATATGTGTTATCGATACGTGAAACTCGAGCCAAAAACAACGATTTACGAGATGGATCGGTGGGTAGACTCAGCCATAGTGCGGTGGTCGTCCTAATATCACTGGCCAAGTCATCTAATTGATCTTCCAGATCGGCCAACTTCGCTTCCTGTTCCTCGTTTGTGATTTTTGGAGGCATGACAAAAATAAAAATACGATTATTATCACCAAAACAAAAAATATTTAAAGAGAGAGAAAAAAAATTAAATGTGAACGGAGCGATTAAAAGAGGTTAAACGAGCAATAATAAAATACCACCAAACCAAATTAAAGAGAGAGAGAAAAAATTAAACGTGAACGGAGCGATTTAAAGAAGTAAAACAAGCAATAAACACAATACCACCAAAACAAATTATTAAAGAGAGAGAGAAAAAAATAATTAAACGTAAACGGAGAGATTTAAAGAGGTTAAGAAAAACGAGAGCTAATAAAAATAAACACTTTCACAAAACGAAAAATAATTTCACTCGAAAATAAAATAAAAATTTGAGGAATAAAAAAATTGGAGGACTAAAATAAATTAAGCGCTGGTATATCCGGCCCTGGACCAAAAGATGTTGGGGCCGGGGGTATTTCAAAATTAAAACACAAACCCTTCCCCGGTGAGTTTCCTCAAAGGTGAGATAATTCGAGCAAAATTAAATGTTGGGAAAGAAGAAAAAATAAAAGGAGTAAATATGTGACCTGTAAAACAAAAAATGTGCATGCACAAGAAAATATTATTAAATAGAAATATTCAATAAATCAAAAAATGGAAAATGAAAGATCCCCTTTTGAATGTCTACAATATTTATTATGGTGAAAAAAGTTATAAATTTATGCAAAAGTTTACATAAACAAGGATGAAAAGTTACGAGAAAAAATAAAACATAAATATAATATCCTGAGAAAATAAAAACAAATTAAACATTAGGAAGAACATATATAAATAAAACCAACTTCTAAAATTATAAACAAAATCAAGAGAAAAAAATAACTGTCCACAAGAACAAAACTAATTTTTGCGAAGAAAAAATTAAAGTAATTTATTGTCTTTCATGACGGTGGAGAATAATAAAAAGACGAGCCAAGTTGGAGGTTCCGCCTCCAACTCGGTTACCTTCTCGATGTTTAGCTGTCAAGTAATCGATGGTGGGGTGGTATCGATATGTATCGATCTCGATCGATTACTCAGCTGCGCCCAACAGCTGTTATAAAAAAATTGCGCAAGGCTGGTGAGTTGAGGTGAACCTGGAGCAGCGGGTGGGGTAGCCGTCCACTACGTGGATCCAACGTCATCTAAAGCTAGACTGCCTTTAGACCGCAGCCCAGCAGTTTTATCGCATTATTTGTGTCTTAATCCCTAAGACAGGGTATTACTGCCGGGCTGGTGTGTATATACAACGCGATAATACATCGCAAAATAAACCTAATATTTAAATAATATACACTGAGATACACAATAGAAACAATTGTCCCTCAAACTTTTACAAAAAATATAAATAAATAAACATTTTATTTAACTAACATTAAAAAAGGGATAATGAGAAAAAAAAATAAAGATCTAAGCGTATGCGGCGTTAAACACTGACATTTCATTTTTAGAGTCAAAATTTTGAATATGGGGGAATTTTTTGGAGTTGACACACCTGTCAAATAATAAAACACAAATGCTCTTCGGCTGTTTGTAAGTCATAAACAACATAGTTGCTTTTTCTGTGCGTTTCATATAGTTTCTGCTGTAATTAATGCAGGATTTCTGGTTTGAGAGTGCTTTTTTAGTGTAAAAATGCCACGAAAATGTGTAAATAAGGTGAATAATTTTTGTTATATTTGTGGTGAAATAACAATTTCCTCTCAGAAACGCAATCTGACTCCTCTTGTAAAGACTGCCTATCACCATTATTTTAGTAAGAATGTAGGAGACCAGGATAAGTCTTGAGCTCCACATCTATGTAGCAATGCATGTTCAGTTACACAGCGAGAATTGGCGGGAGCCTTCAAACCACATACTGGGTGTACCGAAAGTAGAGGGGAATTTTTATAAGAACGATGGCAGACCTCAAGAGCTACAAAAAAGTTCACATAAACAATTGGCCATGTTTTAGCAGAAAACAAGGAAATCCAATTTTTTTGTATTTTTAAAAGTAAGTTGTTTGTTTTTTATTCAATGGGACGCGAACACTATAGAAATATTTAATTTAAGCAATTGTGTTTTATTATCATTCGGCTTTAATCTGTTATTTTACTTGTATCTTGTATATTACTTTATCTTTTTATTCATACACACATGCACATACACACACACACACACACACACACACACACACACACACACACACATATATATATATATATATATATATATATATATATATATATATATAATATATATATATATATATTTTTTTTTCGGTTGGCACTACAGACCATGCAGATCATTGGCCACGAGATGTGGTCTCCTTACAGACGTATGTTGCTTGCGGAAGCACAGATAGCCAGGAGGGGGTCACCCAAACTCACGTTGCTACGAACCATGGTTACCATTTACCTATTATATCTTTTTTATCTCGTTATATATATATCTTTTTCTTCTTTCTCTTCTTACTTGGTAAGTTTTATTTATTTTCCTTGATTATTTTTGTTTTATTATGTACATATTGTGTGAATGAATACTATAGCCCTAGTACCAATGCCCTTCAGTGCGGCAGACTGCATTAATACTCAATAAAACATTTTTTTATTTATAGAGTATTACAACAATCTGTCTCTTGGACATTAGTTATAGTGAGGTAGGATGACATTCACTTTATATGCACAAAAAATATAAAATAAATAGAAGCAAAATGATAATCAAAAGTATATACAATAGATAATAAAATAAAATAACGTAAAAATAAGAAAATTATAACAAAAAAAAAACACATGCATGCCTATATACAGTATTTACAATCAGGCTAGGGAACCCTGAAGCAGGCTTGTCCCTCCAACTATGGAGGGAAATGATGGACTCCAGAAGAACCCTGTGCTAATCTCTCAACCGCATCACTGGTACTAAAGCTATCGGAGATTGATCGAGAGCACTTTAGCCCCATACATTCATATCGTGAGTGGAGAATCTGGCCATTGCCAGAAATCCAATATATACAGTCTACAAAAGGTCGCGGGGCCACTGCGGTTTCAACCTTCTTGGAGGACTATAGGGATGGGTGGTGCTTGATATACATTATTATTCTTATACACTAGTAAAAACAATAAACATTTAAGTAATTAAAAATTGCTTCACTGTAAACTAGATAAAATTTACTTCAAATGAAAGTTGAGTTTGTCAATGTTAAAACCATAAAGCGGACTTTTCATTGGCTAAACTAAGCTAAATTGTGTTTTAAAAAAAATCATAAATTATTCGCGATTTTTTTTTTATCATCATCCAACTATACTACTGTTATGCCACTTTTAGAAAAACTTTTAGGGAAAAACATGAGATTCATCTCAAGTTAATCTGTAAAAAAAAAAAAAAAACAAGATGCGATTTTGTTACCTAAAAGTACCTGTGTTTTCAGCAAATAGGACTAAAATTAATTGTTGTTTATTTATTATTTTTTCATGATATGGAATTTGTTATAAGAATCATAATTACTTTAATACACTTTTTATTTATATTTTTTTATAATGAATTATCATTTGAAGTGGTTTTGAAATAATGTTTTTCTCCCAGATATCTATTATATCTATTCATCCACATTTATAAGTGACAAACTAAATGTTTCCATTTCAAAATTTTAAGTTTAAAATAAATGTTTTTTCTGTTCTGATGATGCCTGAATTGGCGAAACGTTGAAAAGTAACTTATTCACCTGTATGTTGGCGACTCATGGCTTTGTAGTTTAATTTTTTCCCTTTATAACAATAGTTTAAAATAAGAAACTTGCTTCAATTATTTTTACGAACAAATAAATATTAGGATCAAGCAGATATTCTAAACAAGCTGGCAATCTCTTGCTTACTTAAACCTGAGCAGAAACTCAACATTGTTAATCAATATCTGTTCCCGAGTCTTACTAACCCTCTCCAAACTGCGCCGCCCTCAGAAAGCTGCGTCCTGCCACACTGGACGCCATCGACACTATGATTCGCAGGAACGTAAAGGCCATTATTGGACTCCCTGCTAATACTTCCACGGCGATGTTGTATGCCCCCTGGAGATACCGAGGTTTGGGATTAATCCGCTGCCAATGGGAGGCTCCTCTTCAACATTGGTCCATTGCTCAGCGACTGTCCAATGTACCAGATGCTGCTTTCCAATCTACCTTCGATTATTCGGCTGAAGTTGCTGAATGTGCCGAGAGATTTGGGGTTGATCAGGATCATCGAAATGTGAGAGTTCTACGGTGGCAGGGTATTGGTGTTCGTCATTTTAAAGAGACCCCGAAAGCGAATAGATACATCTACGAAAAGCAAATACTTTATGGGTCTGAATGGTCGAATGCCCTAAAACTTTTTTTTTTTTTTATTTATTTAGACATATAATATTCTGTCACAGGGACAATAATTATATTGATAAATGAACACATTCACACCGTATATACAAAATAGAAACAAAATTAACAAAAGTAAAATAATAACTAAATAATAATAAATAAAAACTATATACAATAAAAAAAAATAAAATAAATAAATAAATAAATGTAAGTAAATTAAAAACATACAAATACAGTCATACCTATATACAATATATACAATCAGGCGGAGAACCCAAATCCCTGCGCTACTCTCTCAACCGCCTCAGCAGTGCTGCGGAAATATGATCGTCCACTCGGAATCCTTGTTGGACTGTGATTTGACTGTTGGAGTGTTGTGAACGAAATCCGAACTGATGGGAAGGAAGTTTTTCGGATTCTATAAAAGGTAGTATTCGTTTCAGGAGGATCTTTTCAAAGATTTTGGAGAGGATTGGAAGTAGGCTAATTGGTCTGTAGGACGTAGAGGTGTTGGGAGATTTGGCTGGTTTCGGAAACAGGATAATAGTGGAATGTTTCCACAAAAAAGGAAAGTGGGTGGTTCTAAGGATGGTATTGTATATATAAGTGAGAAATATAACAGCTTTAGGAGGAAGTTGTCGAAGGATTTGAGAGGTAAGGAGGTCGTATCCAGGAGATTTACGGAGAGGAAGTTTTTGTAAGTGATGTTTGACCTCAGAAGGATTAACTGCTTTAGCTGGCAAGGAAAGTGGAATGGGTGATGTAAGGAATTCTTCTACTGTTGTGGTATGGGTGAGGTTGGATTCCGGATGAGAGGTAAATGTTCTGGAGAGGTGTCTGGCGAATTCCTCAGCTTTATCTTCATGAGACGCTTCCCAGGAGCCATCGCTTCGACGGAGGGGATGGGAAATATGATGGGATTTTAGGATTTTGTTGGTGATCTTCCATAGGGAATTGTCATGAACAGAGAGGGAAGTAAGTTAGGAGTTGAAGGATTGGGATTTGAAGGTGGCCAATTCCTGCTTTAATTGTTTACTGTAATAATTATCGGAGCGACGATCGATGGGGTGTCTAGTACGTTGCCATAATAATCTGGCACGGCGTTTGGTATGGATTAGGTCTATGAGGTGTTGAGGTAACTTATTTTTCTTGGGAGTTCTTGAGGAGTGGTTTGGATAGGATGCAGTCCAGATTGCTTGTTGGATAGTGGTGGTAAACAGGTGTACGGCATTGTCAAGGTCATCTGGGGTTTTCAGGGTTATTCTGAGGTCAATTTTATCGGAAAGGATTTGGTGAAAGAGTTTCCAGTTAACTGGGCCTCTGATGAAGGACGGTGGAGAAGACTTAGGAATAGGAGCTAGAGATAATTGGAGTAATAATGGACTATGATCTGAGGATAGTTCGGCAAGACGGGTAAGGGAATGATTGAGGGAACCTAAGCCACTGTGGATGAAAAAATCAAGGATATCGGGATTGCGGTTAGGATCTGTGGGCCAGTAGGTTGGGGAGTTGGATGGAAGGAGGCAGAAACGTTGGGTATTGAGTGCAGACAAAAATGTTCTGCCACGAGAATTCGTGGTTCTTGAACCCCAAACTTGATGCTTGGCATTTAAGTCTGCACCCAGGTTGAAATGATGACCTAAGGAGTTGAGGAGAGAACTGAACTGGACTTTGGATATGGATCTGTTAGGAGGGCAATATGCTGATGCGAGGGTGACTGGAAAGGAGAAGGTTTTGATTACAATAGCGGTTGACTGTAGGAAATCTTGAGTAGGTAATGGGAGTAAGTGATGGGAGAGGGATTGGTGTACGATGACAGCAGTACCGGCGTGTGCTCTACCGTCAGGATGGTCAGTACGGTATGTTATATACTGTGGGATTTTTAAATGCTGTTTTATGGTCAGTCGAGTTTCTGTAATTAGGGCTACGTCAATGTTCTTGTCTTTTAGTAAAGCTGTTAGTTCGTCAACGTGATTTCTAACACCATTCGCATTCCAAAGGAGAATGGACATGGGTTTTGGGATGTGAGTCATTAAGGATTTTTTAAAGGAGGGATGAGATGAGATACGAGATTTGTAAGGAGTGATATGAGTGGAGTAACTAGGGATTTGAAATCGGTGAGGAAAGATGCTAACAAACTGGTGAGATCTGTTGCATTTGAAGGAGGAGGAATATGAGGAATTTGAGGTTGTTGATGATTATTTGTGTTAGGATGAACAAAATATTGAGGTTGAGGCTGAGGTAGTTGCTGTGGCAGGGCTTCACATGTATTATTTGGGTTCTTACCTCCAAGTAGTTCGGAGTATGATAAATTGTTATTAACAATTCTAGAAGGTTCTCTTCTTGGTCTGGTTGTCTCATCTTGAATCCGGTTCTTCTGGTATCTGGATTTGAGGCTCTTATAGGTTTGGCAGTCTTTGTAATTGGCCGGGTGTCCCTCCTGGCATAGTGCACACACTGCAGGATCTTGTATCGATTTAGTGCACTCCACAGATTTGTGCTGTTCACCGCATTTCACGCAACGCGGCAGTTGGTGACAATAAGTTTTCGTGTGGCCATACGCCTGGCAATTGTGGCACTGCACAATTTCCTTCTTGGGGTGTGGCTTCTCTATCTTCACGATAGTGTAGTACAATCTCTTGATATCATATATTTTCTCAATACCAGGTGATGGCTCCAGATCCACGAAAAATAAAGGTAGTGGAACTTTATTACTTACTCCTGGCTGCTCCTTATTCTCCTTCAAAACGTTGGTTACCTGACGCAATTTGAAACCAAGCGTTGCTAGTTCTTCTTTTATCACTTCAGTTGGAGTTGAGGAGTGTAAATTTCTTACCACCACTCGTAGCGATCTCTGTTGTTTCAGCTGGTACGTGTGGAAATTTGCATTCGTTTCTGACAGGTACTTCACAATTTTTCGGTAGGTTTCTGCAGTATCTGGTGTTATATGTGTATCGTTGGTCCTCTTGAGGCAAGAATAACTGCCGGAGCAGATTTCGTTTAGTTGGTAATTTTTGATATTTTTTACAAATATCGGAGGAGGCCTTGGTTCCCTGGGTATTGCTGCTGACTCCATTACTTCTCTGTCATTATGAAGCACTTGGAACGGGTTTGGAGTGAAGAAAGGAGATTCTTCAATCATTTCTTGCGAAGAGGTGCCTGGTTGAGGCTGAGGTTCAGGACCTGAAGTTTTTACTGTGGTTATTGGAGCTATTTCTCGCAGGCAGCGACGAGTTCTTTGTTTCGCTAGTGAATCACAAGGGGTACTAACAACGTCTGCCCGAGTTCTCGTAGTGGGCACCTTACTGGACATCACTTGCTGACAATGCCGCATATCATAAGAGAAAAAAAATTAAAATTAAAAAAAATAAATAAATAAAAAGAAAAAAAAATGCAGCAAACAGTAAATAACAACTGCTGTGGTGCACACTTCAACTGTATTCAGTAAAAAATCAAAGAGATTCCGCTGAAAAACAGGCAAACACTGAGAGAAGATTTCAGAATACGCGTCAGCTGATCCACTGCCTTCTGCCCTAAAACTAAACATTAATTATGCATCCCTGCGTGGGGTTCCGGGTGTCAGCGAACAGGTAAGAGAAATTAGGTCACTCTGCCGTAAATGAGGCCGCGAGTCTGAAACACCAGCCTATGTGCTGGGAAAATGCACCAACAACTTCCTCCTCATAACACGTCGTCACCATAGGGTCAAGTTCGAGTTGATGAGGCTCCTTAGGGAAAGAAAATTCACCTGCTTTGACGAGGTATATTGCATAGATACTGAAGGGTCTACGAGATACGCGGATATCGTCGCATTTCCCAAGAAAGGAAGAACAGCTCTGATCTTGGATCCAACTGTCCTCTTTGAGAGCAATGACCTCGATCAGGCGGGTGAAGTGGAAAGGGAAAAGAAGAACACGTACGATAAATGTATCCCTTTCCTAAAAGAGAAATTCCGTGATACCTTCGGAGAGAGAGAGAGAGGCCTCTGATTTGGGTCTCGCGGAACAATTCCAAAAAATAACAAGGAGCTTCCTCGATTAGGAAAAAGGAGATAATTGAAGCTCTAGAGGAAAAAAGAGTAAACAATGGACTTATAAGGTCCGTAAGCAGTTTGTTCGAAAACACAAGGAATCTTATTAGAACAAGAAATCATACCTCTCGAGAGTTCAAAACAACACTGGGCATACGACAAGGTTGTATCCTGAGCCCACTTCTTTTCGTAATGGTTCTCGACTTGGCGTTGGGAAAAGCAAAACAGAAGATGCGAAGTTTTCAGTTGGGTCACAGAGATATGCAGCTTACTCTATACTCTCTGCTGGCGTTTGCGGATGACCTCGTCATATTGGCCCAGAATGACCGTGACCTCCAGAATAATATTAATATCATAAAGGAAGATTAAAGAAAAATCATTATGGAAATTAACCCTGAGAAGACGAAATGCATACGCATTGGAAGATAATCTCACAGGGTTATGAGGGTATTGAGGGTCGACTGTGAGATTTTCGAGCAGGTGGACAGTTTCAAATACTTAGGTGCCCAACTCAACGAAAATGGATATATTGACGAGGAGGTAAGGCAGAGAATAGGAGCTGCTGGAAGAATGTTCGGCTCGGTTAGGAAAGGCTTTCTGAGCCGATAAGAGGTGAACAAGGAAACGAAGATGACGGTGTACAGATCAGTATTCCTTCCTATACTGACGTATTCTTCCGAGTCCTGGACACTTACTTCGAAACACAGGAGCCAGATCCAGGCTCTAGAGATGCGGAGGAAAAGAGTAGACGAGACAGAATTCGCAATACTACAATCCGCGCCAATCTCGACGCCAAAGCGGTCGAAACCAGTATAGAAGAACACAAGTTGAAATGGTTTGGGCACCTTCTCCGTATGAACCGGAACAGAGTCGCACGGAAGACATATGAGACTCGCGTGCAGGGTAGGAGACCAAGAGGAAGACCCAGAATCTCCTGGGAAGAAAGCGTGCGAGATGCATTCCAGAAGCGAGGTTTGGAATGGAACAGGAGACGAGAGCTGGTACTGGAAAGGTCCACCTGGGCCAAGCTCTACAAGAAGCAATCTCACACTGCATAGGTGGTAAAGAGGAATATGACTATGATGATGACTAGGAGCTTCCTCGAGGAACTAAGTGTCGACATTAAGGACGTAGCGAGGTTGGCTGAAAATATAGTCCTCGACTCCCTGGGAATCATTCACCACCACGTGCATGGCTAGACTGAGAGTTTTTGTTTATGAATTTATATACTTATTTAATGAAAAATGTCTATTATATTTGTTTTATAATAAATTTTATTCAATTCTAGATGTATACACTTTTGTTTTTTGTTATTGTTTTATTATAATTTTAAGCATCTTAATATTGTGTATAGGATAGGTGTATAAAGAGAGATAAAGAGAGGGAAGTGTGAGGAAGGGAAATTAAATGTTAAAAAAAAAGGAGGAAAGGAAAAAAAAAGCATGAACATTGAAAGGGGAAAAAAAGTTATATATATATGTAAATATATATATATATATATATATATATATATATATATATATATATATATATATATATATATTATTATACTCATATAAACTAACCTCTTCTGTATATTTATATATAAGTTTATTTATTGTCCTACGGATTAATGATTATGCTGTGTATATAGAAACCCAAAATAATTGGGCAGCAACCTTTTATATTTTATAAAAGGTTGTAGCTTATAAAGACGGATCAATTCCTATAATAGAGATCTCGGTGAAAAACACAGTTTCATAACTACTTTACCTGAAAATTATTAATAAAAAGTGTATTCACTTACGTTTATTATAATACATCCGAAATCATGGATAAACAAGAGAGAGAGAAACACTTTATTTTCATAAAAATATAAAATATAAAACATTTCTGCCCAATTATATTGGGTTGCTATATACCAGCATACTATTCAATCCTTAGGACAATAAATGAACTTATATATAAATATACAGAAGTATTAGTTTATATTAGTAATATATATATATATATATATATATATATATATATATATATTTTTTTTCCCTTCCTTTCATTGTTCTTGCTTTTTTTTTTAACATTTAACATTCCCTTTCTCTCATTTCTCTCTCTTTATCACTATTGTTTTCAATTTTTCATTAAATAAATAATTACATTCATAAATTAAAACAATCAGGCTAGCCATGCACGTGATGGTGAATGATTCCCAGGGAGTCGAGGACTATATTTTCAGCCAACTTCGCTACGTCCTTAATGTCGACATCTAGTTCCTCGAGGAAGCTCCTTGTTCTTTTTTGGAATTGTTCCGCGAGACCCAAATCAGAGGCCTCTCTCTCTCTCTCCGAAGGTATCACGGAATTTCTCTTTTAGGAAAGGGATACATTTATCGTACGTGTTCTTCTTTTCCCTTTCCACTTCACCCGCCTGATCGAGGTCATTGCTCTCAAAGAGGACAGTTGGATCCAAGATCAGAGCTGTTCTTCCTTTCTTGGGAAATGCGACGATATCCGCGTATCTCGTAGACCCTTCAGTATCTATGCAATATACCTCGTCAAAGCAGGTGAATTTTCTTTCCCTAAGGAGCCTCATCAACTCGAACTTGACCCTATGGTGACGACGTGTTATGAGGAGGAAGTTGTTGGTGCATTTTCCCAGCACATAGGCTGGTGTTTCAGACTCGCGGCCTCATTTACGGCAGAGTGACCTAATTTCTCTTACCTGTTCGCTGACACCCGGAACCCCACGCAGGGATGCATAATTAATGTTTAGTTTTAGGGCAGAAGGCAGTGGATCAGCTGACGCGTATTCTGAAATCTTCTCTCAGTGTTTGCCTGTTTTTCAGCGGAATCTCTTTGATTTTTTACTGAATACAGTTGAAGTGTGCACCACAGCAGTTGTTATTTACTGTTTGCTGCATTTTTTTTTCTTTTTATTTATTTATTTTTTTTTAATTTTAATTTTTTTTCTCTTATGATATGCGGCATTGTCAGCAAGTGATGTCCAGTAAGGTGCCCACTACGAGAACTCGGGCAGACGTTGTTAGTACCCCTTGTGATTCACTAGCGAAACAAAGAACTCGTCGCTGCCTGCGAGAAATAGCTCCAATAACCACAGTAAAAACTTCAGGTCCTGAACCTCAGCCTCAACCAGGCACCTCTTCGCAAGAAATGATTGAAGAATCTCCTTTCTTCACTCCAAACCCGTTCCAAGTGCTTCATAATGACAGAGAAGTAATGGAGTCAGCAGCAATACCCAGGGAACCAAGGCCTCCTCCGATATTTGTAAAAAATATCAAAAATTACCAACTAAACGAAATCTGCTCCGGCAGTTATTCTTGCCTCAAGAGGACCAACGATACACATATAACACCAGATACTGCAGAAACCTACCGAAAAATTGTGAAGTACCTGTCAGAAACGAATGCAAATTTCCACACGTACCAGCTGAAACAACAGAGATCGCTACGAGTGGTGGTAAGAAATTTACACTCCTCAACTCCAACTGAAGTGATAAAAGAAGAACTAGCAACGCTTGGTTTCAAATTGCGTCAGGTAACCAACGTTTTGAAGGAGAATAAGGAGCAGCCAGGAGTAAGTAATAAAGTTCCACTACCTTTATTTTTCGTGGATCTGGAGCCATCACCTGGTATTGAGAAAATATATGATATCAAGAGATTGTACTACACTATCGTGAAGATAGAGAAGCCACACCCCAAGAAGGAAATTGTGCAGTGCCACAATTGCCAGGCGTATGGCCACACGAAAACTTATTGTCACCAACTGCCGCGTTGCGTGAAATGCGGTGAACAGCACAAATCTGTGGAGTGCACTAAATCGATACAAGATCCTGCAGTGTGTGCACTATGCCAGGAGGGACACCCGGCCAATTACAAAGACTGCCAAACCTATAAGAGCCTCAAATCCAGATACCAGAAGAACCGGATTCAAGATGAGACAACCAGACCAAGAAGAGAACCTTCTAGAATTGTTAATAACAATTTATCATACTCCGAACTACTTGGAGGTAAGAACCCAAATAATACATGTGAAGCCCTGCCACAGCAACTACCTCAGCCTCAACCTCAATATTTTGTTCATCCTAACACAAATAATCATCAACAACCTCAAATTCCTCATATTCCTCCTCCTTCAAATGCAACAGATCTCACCAGTTTGTTAGCATCTTTCCTCACCGATTTCAAATCCCTAGTTACTCCACTCATATCACTCCTTACAAATCTCGTATCTCATCTCATCCCTCCTTTAAAAAATCCTTAATGACTCACATCCCAAAACCCATGTCCATTCTCCTTTGGAATGCGAATGGTGTTAGAAATCACGTTGACGAACTAACAGCTTTACTAAAAGACAAGAACATTGACGTAGCCCTAATTACAGAAACTCGACTGACCATAAAACAGCATTTAAAAATCCCACAGTATATAACATACCGTACTGACCATCCTGACGGTAGAGCACACGCCGGTACTGCTGTCATCGTACACCAATCCCTCTCCCATCACTTACTCCCATTACCTACTCAAGATTTCCTACAGTCAACCGCTATTGTAATCAAAACCTTCTCCTTTCCAGTCACCCTCGCATCAGCATATTGCCCTCCTAACAGATCCATATCCAAAGTCCAGTTCAGTTCTCTCCTCAACTCCTTAGGTCATCATTTCAACCTGGGTGCAGACTTAAATGCCAAGCATCAAGTTTGGGGTTCAAGAACCACGAATTCTCGTGGCAGAACATTTTTGTCTGCACTCAATACCCAACGTTTCTGCCTCCTTCCATCCAACTCCCCAACCTACTGGCCCACAGATCCTAACCGCAATCCCGATATCCTTGATTTTTTCATCCACAGTGGCTTAGGTTCCCTCAATCATTCCCTTACCCGTCTTGCCGAACTATCCTCAGATCATAGTCCATTATTACTCCAATTATCTCTAGCTCCTATTCCTAAGTCTTCTCCACCGTCCTTCATCAGAGGCCCAGTTAACTGGAAACTCTTTCACCAAATCCTTTCCGATAAAATTGACCTCAGAATAACCCTGAAAACCCCAGATGACCTTGACAATGCCGTACACCTGTTTACCACCACTATCCAACAAGCAATCTGGACTGCATCCTATCCAAACCACTCCTCAAGAACTCCCAAGAAAAATAAGTTACCTCAACACCTCATAGACCTAATCCATACCAAACGCCGTGCCAGATTATTATGGCAACGTACTAGACACCCCATCGATCGTCGCTCCGATAATTATTACAGTAAACAATTAAAGCAGGAATTGGCCACCTTCAAATCCCAATCCTTCAACTCCTAACTTACTTCCCTCTCTGTTCATGACAATTCCCTATGGAAGATCACCAACAAAATCCTAAAATCCCATCATATTTCCCATCCCCTCCGTCGAAGCGATGGCTCCTGGGAAGCGTCTCATGAAGATAAAGCTGAGGAATTCGCCAGACACCTCTCCAGAACATTTACCTCTCATCCGGAATCCAACCTCACCCATACCACAACAGTAGAAGAATTCCTTACATCACCCATTCCACTTTCCTTGCCAGCTAAAGCAGTTAATCCTTCTGAGGTCAAACATCACTTACAAAAACTTCCTCTCCGTAAATCTCCTGGATACGACCTCCTTACCTCTCAAATCCTTCGACAACTTCCTCCTAAAGCTGTTATATTTCTCACTTATATATACAATACCATCCTTAGAACCACCCACTTTCCTTTTTTGTGGAAACATTCCACTATTATCCTGTTTCCGAAACCAGCCAAATCTCCCAACACCTCTACGTCCTACAGACCAATTAGCCTACTTCCAATCCTCTCCAAAATCTTTGAAAAGATCCTCCTGAAACGAATACTACCTTTTATAGAATCCGAAAAACTTCCTTCCCATCAGTTCGGATTTCGTTCACAACACTCCAACAGTCAAATCACAGTCCAACAAGGATTCCGAGTGGACGATCATATTTCCGCAGCACTGCTGAGGCGGTTGAGAGAGTAGCGCAGGGATTTGGGTTCTCCGCCTGATTGTATATATTGTATATAGGTATGACTGTATTTGTATGTTTTTAATTTACTTACATTTATTTATTTATTTATTTTATTTTTTTTTATTGTATATAGTTTTTATTTATTATTATTTAGTTATTATTTTACTTTTGTTAATTTTGTTTCTATTTTGTATATACGGTGTGAATGTGTTCATTTATCAATATAATTATTGTCCCTGTGACAGAATATTATATGTCTAAATAAATTAAAAAAAAAAAAAAGTTTTAGGGCATTCGACCATTCAGACCCATAAAGTATTTGCTTTTCGTAGATGTATCTATTCGCTTTCGGGGTCTCTTTAAAATGACGAACACCAATACCCTGCCACCGTAGAACTCTCACATTTCGATGATCCTGATCAACCCCAAATCTCTCGGCACATTCAGCAACTTCAGCCGAATAATCGAAGGTAGATTGGAAAGCAGCATCTGGTACATTGGACAGTCGCTGAGCAATGGACCAATGTTGAAGAGGAGCCTCCCATTGGCAGCGGATTAATCCCAAACCTCGGTATCTCCCGGGGGCATACAACATCGCCGTGGAAGTATTAGCAGGGAGTCCAATAATGGCCTTTACGTTCCTGCGAATCATAGTGTCGATGCCATCCAGGGTGGCAGGACGCAGCTTTCTGAGGGCGGCGCAGTTTGGAGAGGGTTAGTAAGACTCGGGAACAGATATTGATTAACAATGTTGAGTTTCTGCTCAGGTTTAAGTAAGCAAGAGATTGCCAGCTTGTTTAGAATATCTGCTTGATCCTAATATTTATTTGTTCGTAAAAATAATTGAAGCAAGTTTCTTATTTTAAACTATTGTTATAAAGGGAAAAAATTAAACTACAAAGCCATGAGTCGCCAACATACAGGTGAATAAGTTACTTTTCAACGTTTCGCCAATTCAGGCATCATCAGAACAGAAAAAACATTTATTTTAAACTTAAAATTTTGAAATGGAAACATTTAGTTTGTCACTTATAAATGTGGATCAATAGATATAATAGAGATCTGGGTGAAAAACATTATTTCAAAACCACTTCAAATGAAAATTCATTATAAAAATATATAAATAGAAAGTGTATTAAAGTAATTATGATTATTATAACAAATTCCATATCATGAAAAAATAATAAATAAACAACAATTAATTTTAG
This sequence comes from Nezara viridula, assembly GCA_928085145.1. NCBI lineage: Eukaryota > Metazoa > Arthropoda > Insecta > Hemiptera > Pentatomidae > Nezara > Nezara viridula. Next base: position 78,143,485 of record OV725078.1, read on the forward strand.
TCCTATTTGCTGAAAACGCCGGTACTTTTAGGTAACAAAATCGCATCTTGTTTTTTTTTTTTTTTTTTTTTTTTTACACAACTTGAGGTGAATCTCATGTTTTCCCTAAAAGTGGCCTCCCTAAAAGTGACAGTAGTATAGCCTCTCACGGCGAACTCTCTCTCTTCAGATGTCTCACGGAATTTCTCTTTTAAGAAAGGGATACATTTATCGTACGTGTTCTTCTTTTCCTTTTCCACTTCACCCGCCTGATCGAGGTCATTGCTCTCAAAGCGGACAGTTGGATCCATGATCAGCGCTGTTCTTCCTGTATTGGGAAATGCGACGATATCCTCGAATCTCGCAGAGCCTTCACTATCGATGCAATAGACCTCGTCAAAGCAGGTGAATTTTCTTTCCCTAAGGAACCTCATCAACTTGAACTTGACCCGGTGGTGACGACGTGTTATGAGGAGGGCGTTGTTGGGGCATTTTCCCACCACATGGGCTGGTGTTTCAGACTCTCTGCCGCATTTACGGCAGAGGGACCCAACTTCTCTGACCTGTCCGCTGACACCTGGGACTCCACGCAGCGGCAAAAACTTTCAAACAATTAATTGTAGTCATTTTTGCTGAAAATTCGGATACTTTTGGGTAACAGGATAAAAAATCATATCATTTGTTTACACCAATTGAGGTAAATCGCAAGTTTTTCTCTTATAAACCTTAACATAATTGATATGGACTTAGAGCAATAGATAACAGTAGTATAGTTGGATGATGACAAAAAAACTTACGGGACATACTGTTGAAAAATGAGATTTATAATTTTTTTCCTAAAAAAGGTTGATTAACAACACTGGGCAAAAACAAAAACAAATTTTTCAAAATTTCCAGCACTTTGAGTTAATCCTTAATAATTTTGGGTTGAGAAAAACGGATATGACAATGAAAAAATTTTCTTACCTCTAGTTTCTGTGATATACACTAGAAGGAAGTATTTTATATTAACGGGTTAAGAGAAAAATATACATTTGAATTATAAAAGCTAACAACATTGAAAGTGCATTTGATTTTTCAAAATGGTGGTTACTTTCTAACAATTCTAAATTGCTGAAAGAATGCCTCAGATGGAGTACGCAGATGGTCGTGTCTGGAGAGATGAAATCATCGTCTTTTAGCTTCCTTACACAAAGACCAACAGTAATCCGCAAGCATTACTTCGTTCCAATGGTCCTGATATCTTTGTTCCATAACAGAAATGTCCTGATGGAAACCTTCTCCATGTTCATCACTAACAGCTCCACAACGAGGAGGGCAAAAGTTTTGTTGGAAGTGGAGAAAATTGATTTTTAGAGACGTGTTGCATCCAAGGTTGTGGTACATTTGCAGGAGCACTGACACCAAATGAGTGTAGTTGTCATCTCTTTCGTTGCCTAAAAATCCACGAACAACTCCCTTGAAGGCTTCCCAAGCTTCCTTTTCTTTCCCTTCCAAAACTTGGTCATATGCAGGATCCTTCAGAAGTACTCGAATTTGTGTTCCCGACAAAAATGCCTTCCTTAACTTTTGCATCACTTAATTTTGGAAATTTCTCTCTTATGTACTTAAAGGACCGTACTTCCTAGTTCATAACTTTGGCAAAAATTTTCATCAAACCCAGCTTGATATACAGGGGTGGAAGTAGAATATCTTTTGGGTCCACGAGAGGCTTGGCAACGACATTTTTCTCGCTAGGGTTAAGATTTCTTGCAGGCTAGTCTCCTTTAATATAATTCAATTTCCTATCTCTACTGTCCCACAAACATGAGAAGCAGCAATGTTTTGTGTACTCTAGTTACATTCCTAAGAGTATTTAATGACTTTTAGATCACCACAGTTTTCCATTTGTGTTCATGATATTTGAGTGAGTCCAAGAGGGCTGTCATATTTGCATATGTATCCTTCATGTGAACTGCACGACCAACAGGAATAGAAGAAAGAAGGTTGCCATTGTGAAGTATCACAGCTTTCAAACTAAGCTTGGAGGAGTCTATGGATAGCCTCATGAAGCTTCGATCATGGTTCAAATTCAAAGATTTCACCAAGCCATTAATGTCGCAGCGAACAACAGGATTATTTTTCTTCTCAAAAAAGGGAGGCATTTCCTTGTGACGTTTTCTGTACCGTAAGATCCTGACTTAACTTTCGAGAAGATTCCATTACTGCAGTCGAGACCCAAAAATTTCTGCCTCCTCCTTTGACAGGCCAAGGTCTCTAATGAAATCACTCAATCCCGCTTGACTCAGTCTGTGCCGGTATATCATCTCTTCCCTCAAAATCAGGGTCACGGAATGTGGAAGGCTTGTTGTTGCTCTTCTTCTTCCACACTGTCTTCATTTTGTACTTCAAACACACAATTTTCGGGTGGAGCAGGAACTGGAAAACTATCTGAAAGCAGAATGGGTGAATATCAGATGGAAGATTCGGGTACTGAACTGTTTTTCTTTTCTTCATAGACAATCCTGATTTTATAGGTGGAGTCAAGCAGAAATAGCAGTCACCTGTATGGTTTGAAGTCGCTGAGCAATGGACCAATGTTGAAGAGGAGCCTCCCATTGGCAGCGGATTGATCCCAAACCTCGGTATCTCCTGGGGGCATACAACATCGCCGTGGAAGTATTAGCAGGGAGTCCAATAATGGCCTTTACGTTCCTGTGAATCATAGTGTCGATGCCGTCCAGTGTGGCAGGACGCAGCTTTCTGAGGGCGGCGCAGTTTGGAGAGGGTTAGTAAGACTCGGGAACAGATATTGATTAACAATGTTGAGTTTCTGCTCAGGTTTAAGTAAGCAAGAGATTGCCAGCTTGTTTAGAATATCTGCTTGATCCTAATATTTATTTGTTCGTTAAAAATAATTGAAGCAAGTTTGTTATTTTAAACTATTATTATAAAGGGAAAAAATTAAACTACAAAGCCATGAGTCGCCAACATACAGGTGAATAAGTTACTTTTCAACGTTTCGCCAATTCAGGCATCATCAGAACAGAAAAAACATTTATTTTAAACTTAAAATTTTGAAATGGAAACATTTAGTTTGTCACTTATAAATGTGGATTAATAGATATAATAGATATCTGGGTGAAAAACATTATTTCAAAACCACTTCAAATGAAAATTCATTATAAAAAAATATAAACAAGAAAGTGTATTAAAGTAATTATGATTCTTATAACAAATTCCATATCATGAAAAAATAATAAATAAACAACAATTAATTTTAGTCCTATTTGCTGAAAACGCCGGTACTTTTAGGTAACAAAATCGCATCTTGTTTTTTTTTTTTTTTTTTTTTTTTTTACACAACTTGAGGTGAATCTCATGTTTTCCCTAAAAGTGGCCTCCCTAAAAGTGACAGTAGTATAGCCTCTCACGGCGAACTCTCTCTCTTCAGATGTCTCACGGAATTTCTCTTTTAAGAAAGGGATACATTTATCGTACGTGTTCTTCTTTTCCTTTTCCACTTCACCCGCCTGATCGAGGTCATTGCTCTCAAAGCGGACAGTTGGATCCATGATCAGCGCTGTTCTTCCTGTATTGGGAAATGCGACGATATCCTCGAATCTCGCAGAGCCTTCACTATCGATGCAATAGACCTCGTCAAAGCAGGTGAATTTTCTTTCCCTAAGGAACCTCATCAACTTGAACTTGACCCGGTGGTGACGACGTGTTATGAGGAGGGCGTTGTTGGGGCATTTTCCCACCACATGGGCTGGTGTTTCAGACTCTCTGCCGCATTTACGGCAGAGGGACCCAACTTCTCTGACCTGTCCGCTGACACCTGGGACTCCACGCAGCGGCAAAAACTTTCAAACAATTAATTGTAGTCATTTTTGCTGAAAATTCGGATACTTTTGGGTAACAGGATAAAAAATCATATCATTTGTTTACACCAATTGAGGTAAATCGCAAGTTTTTCTCTTATAAACCTTAACATAATTGATATGGACTTAGAGCAATAGATAACAGTAGTATAGTTGGATGATGACAAAAAAACTTACGGGACATACTGTTGAAAAATGAGATTTATAATTTTTTTCCTAAAAAAGGTTGATTAACAACACTGGGCAAAAACAAAAACAAATTTTTCAAAATTTCCAGCACTTTGAGTTAATCCTTAATAATTTTGGGTTGAGAAAAACGGATATGACAATGAAAAAATTTTCTTACCTCTAGTTTCTGTGATATACACTAGAAGGAAGTATTTCATATTAACGGGTTAAGAGAAAAATATACATTTGAATTATAAAAGCTAACAACATTGAAAGTGCATTTGATTTTTCAAAATGGTGGTTACTTTCTAACAATTCTAAATTGCTGAAAGAATGCCTCAGATGGAGTACGCAGATGGTCGTGTCTGGAGAGATGAAATCATCGTCTTTTAGCTTCCTTACACAAAGACCAACAGTAATCCGCAAGCATTACTTCGTTCCAATGGTCCTGATATCTTTGTTCCATAAAAGAAATGTCCTGATGGAAACCTTCTCCATGTTCATCACTAACAGCTCCACAACGAGGAGGGCAAAAGTTTTGTTGGAAGTGGAGAAAATTGATTTTTAGAGACGTGTTGCATCCAAGGTTGTGGTACATTTGCAGGAGCACTGACACCAAATGAGTGTAGTTGTCATCTCTTTCGTTGCCTAAAAATCCACGAACAACTCCCTTGAAGGCTTCCCAAGCTTCCTTTTCTTTCCCTTCCAAAACTTGGTCATATGCAGGATCCTTCAGAAGTACTCGAATTTGTTTCCCGACAAAAATGCCTTCCTTAACTTTTGCATCACTTAATTTTGGAAATTTCTCTCTTATGTACTTAAAGGACCGTACTTCCTAGTTCATAACTTTGGCAAAAATTTTCATCAAACCCAGCTTGATATACAGGGGTGGAAGTAGAATATCTTTTGGGCCCACGAGAGGCTTGGCAACGACATTTTTCTCGCTAGGGTTAAGATTTCTTGCTGGCTAGTCTCCTTTAATATAATTTCCAATTTCCTATCTCTACTGTCCCACAAACATGAGAAGCAGCAATGTTTTGTGTACTCTAGTTACATTCCTAAGAGTATTTAATGACTTTTAGATCACCACAAGTTTTCCATTTGTGTTCATGATATTTGAGTGAGTTCAAGAGGGCTGTCATATTTGCATATGTATCCTTCATGTAAACTGGACGACCAACGGGAATAGAAGAAAGAAGGTTGCCATTGTGAAGTATCACAGCTTTCAAACTAAGCTTGGAGGAGTCTATGGATGGATGAGAAGCCTCATCATGGTTCAAATTCAAAGATTTCACCAAGCCATTAATGTCGCAGCGAACAACAGGATTATTTTTCTTCTCAAAAAAGGGAGGCATTTCCTTGTGACGTTTTCTGTACCGTAAGATCCTGACTTAACTTTCGAGAAGATTCCATTACTGCAGTCGAGACCCAAAAATTTCTGCCTCCTCCTTTGACAGGCCAAGGTCTCTAATGAAATCACTCAATCCCGCTTGACTCAGTCTGTGCCGGTATATCATCTCTTCCCTCAAAATCAGGGTCACGGAATGTGGAAGGCTTGTTGTTGCTCTTCTTCTTCCACACTGTCTTCATTTTGTACTTCAAACACACAATTTTCGGGTGGAGCAGGAACTGGAAAACTATCTGAAAGCAGAATGGGTGAATATCAGATGGAAGATTCGGGTACTGAACTGTTTTTCTTTTCTTCATAGACAATCCTGATTTTATAGGTGGAGTCAAGCAGAAATAGCAGTCACCTGTATGGTTTGAAGTCGCTGAGCAATGGACCAATGTTGAAGAGGAGCCTCCCATTGGCAGCGGATTGATCCCAAACCTCGGTATCTCCTGGGGGCATACAACATCGCCGTGGAAGTATTCGCAGGGAGTCCAATAATGGCCTTTACGTTCCTGTGAATCATAGTGTCGATGCCGTCCAGTGTGGCAGGACGCAGCTTTCTGAGGGGCGCAGTTTGGAGAGGGTTAGTAAGACTCGGGAACAGATATTGATTGACAATGTTGAGTTTCTGCCCAGGTTTAAGTAAGCAAGAGATTGCCAGCTTGTTTAGAATATCTGCTTGATCCTAATATTTATTTGTTCGTTAAAATAATTGTAGCAAATTTGTTATTTTAAACTATTATTATAAAGGGAAAAAATTAAACTACAAAGCCATGAGTCGCCAACATACAGGTGAATAAGTAACTTTTCAACGTTTCGCCAATTCAGGCATCATCAGAACAGAAAAAACATTTATTTTAAACTTCAAATTTTGAAATGGAAACATTTAGTTTGTCACTTATAAAGGTGGATTAATAGGTATAATAGATATCTGGGTGAAAAACATTATTTCAAAACCACTTCAAATGAAAATTCATTATAAAAAAATATAAACAAAAAGTGTATTAAAGTAATTATGATTCTTATAACAAATTCCATATCATGAAAAAATAATAAATAAACAACAATTAATTTTAGTCCTATTTGCTGAAAACACTGGTACTTTTAGGTAACAAAATCGAATCTTGTTTTTTTTTTTTACTGATTAACTTGAGGTGAATCTCATATTTTTCCCTAAAAGTTTTTCTAAAAGTGGTATAACAGTAGTATAGTTGGATGATGAAAAAAAAAAATCGCGAATAATTTACGATTTTTTTTAAAACACAACTTAGCTTAGTTTAGCCAATGAAAAGTCCGCTTTATGGTTTTAACATTGACAAACTCAACATTCATTTGAAGTAAATTTTATCTAGTTTACAGTGAAGACATTTTTAATTACTTAAATGTTTATTGTTTTTACTAGTGTATAACAATAATAATGTATATCAAACACCACCCATCCCTATAGTCCTCCAAGAAGGTTGAAACCGCAGTGGCCCCGCGACCTTTTGTAGATTGTATATATTGGATTTGTTGCAATGACCAGATTCTCCACTCACAATATGAATGTATGGGGCTAAATTGCTCTCGAACAATCTCCGATAGCTTTAGTACCAGTGATGCGGTTGAGAGATTAGCACAGGATTCTCCTGGAGTCCATCTTTTCCCTCCATAGTTGGAGGGACAAGCCTGCTTCAGGGCTCCCTAGCCTGATTGTAAATACTGTATATAAGTATGCATGTGTTTTTTTCTTAGTTTTAATTTTCTTATTTTTAGGTTATTTTATTTTATCATCTATTGTATATACTTTTGATTATCATTTTGCTTCTATTTATTTTATATTTTTTGTGCATATAGAGTGAATGTTATCCTACCTCACTATAACTAATGTCCAAGAGACAGATTGTTGTAATACTCAATAAATAAAAAAATAAAAAAATGTTTTATTGAGTATTAATAAAGTTAATGAAGTCAAGGGCACTGGTAATAGGGCTATAGTATTCATTCACACAATATGTACATAATAAAACAAAAATAATCAAGGAAAATAAATAAAACTAACCAAGTAAGAAGAGAAAGAAAAAAAAAGATATATATATATACATATAAAGATAAAAAAGATATAATAGGTAAATGGTAACCATGATTCGTAGCAACGTGAGTTTGGGTGACCCCCTCCAGGCTATCTGTGCTCCCGCAAGCAACATACGTCTGTAAGGAGACCACATCTCGCGGCCAAAGATCTTCATGGTCTGTAGTGCCAACCGAAAAAAAAAAAAAGAGAATAATGTATATATGTGTGTGTGTGTGTGTGTGTGTGTGTGTGTGTGTGTGTGTGTGTGTGTGTGTGTGTGTGTGTGTGTGTGTGTGTGTGTGTGTGTAAATAAAAAGATAAAGTAATATACAAGATACAAGTAAAATAATAGATTAAAGCCGAATGATAATAAAACACAATTACTTAAATTAAATATTTCTACAGTGTTCGCGTCCCATTGAATAAAAAACAAACAACTTACTTTTAAAAATACACAAAAATTGGATTTCCTTGTTTTCTGCTAAAACATGGCCAATCACTAGCGGATCCAGGATTTAATTTTCGGGGGGCTTCAGCCCGAAAGATTTTTTTTTTCATAAAAATAACGATAATTGCATTAGAAAAAAAGAAAGAAATTAACTATCTGTATGAAATGGTGTTTAAGTGATTCCTAAAGCCCTTTTAATATTAATCACACGAACAATAATACTTTAAGAGATACTTTTTTAATATTTTTTTCGATAAAACATGGTTATATTTTACCATTTTGGGGTGGGCTTCAGCCCGTGTGGCCAATTGTTTATGTGAACTTTTTTGTAGCTCTTGAGGTCTGCCATCGTTCTTATAAAAATTCCCCTCTACTTGCTGTCCACCCTGTATAGTTTATATTCATCTGGAAGTAAGCCACTAAGCTTTAAATTGTTAAAATTCCTTTTCCGAGAAGGGGAGTAAGTAATAATTTTTTGAAAATATACAGTAATTTTACAAAACATTATTAATTTTTACATTAATATTAACATAAATTTTTAACATTATTTTTTTTTAAAGATTATCACCCTCATACCAACATAATATACAAAAGCCATATAACCAGTTTATAAATTTTAATATTTTTATAAATGTAAATAAATTAACTGAATCCAATGAATTAAAAAGATGAAAAGTGATTGAGTTTCAAATGAAATACGTCTTCAATTCCGTGCGCTTTAAATCTATAGGATACATAATGTTCTTTCAAATTGATAATTATGAAGTGATTGAGTCTGTCATGCAGGGATTGTCCAACCTCCCCCCCTCCCCAAAGTCGATGGCACAAGAACCTATCCTAAAGCTTTTCATTTCGAAAATTCATAACCCGTTGAAATGTGACCCCGTCAAAACTTCCAAAACTCGTCAAAAAATGCCCCCTCAACACTTTTTATGGCGCGAATCGCACCATACAACCCCCTTCTGTGACCCCTGCTGGCATGCAGGTGTGCTGTACAAACTCCATCAATTCCAGCCCCCTATATATCTCTTACTATCCGTTCCTGCATCACAGATAGAACCTTCAAAGTAAATTGAAACTCTATGGTATTTATCTCTCTTTTCCCAGTCCGCTAGTGTTCCTCAAGGGAGCCTCTTAGGTCCCATCCTATGCTGATGGCATATATGTGTTATCTGTCAATAACGAATCAACTGTTGTATCACAGTCCCTGCAGTCACACATTTCGACCAACAAATTACTTTAATCTTCGCCGTAAACCTACAACGTCCTGTCCTACAGTATCCTTTAACAATAATCTATTGATCCTTATGAACAGATCCGTTACCTAGGACTCCTTCTTGACAAACGCCTTACATGGAGTCCTCATACTAGACTTAAAAGACAAGAAACAGTGATAGATTTCGACTACTACAACACTTACGTGACAAACAATCTAAACTTCCTATATTCTACAAAAAATTCATATACACTGCCATCATCAGGCACATTTGGATATATGTAATTGAGCTTTGGGGCTCTACAAAGACATCCAATTCTTCGCGTATCCAATCCTTATAAAAAAAAAATCGTTAAGAAATCTATTATTTCAAATTTTTCCACAGTCATATATATTCACGCAATATGTCCCTGCGATACGATACCCCTTTGTCGGTATCGCTGTAGATTATCACCCTCTGTGTGATTTGCTATAATGTAATAGATAGTAATATAACTATAGCGCCATGCAGGGGTGCCCATCCCCCCAAGGTCGGTATTGTAAGAACCTACCCATCCCACTAGTGGATCCAAGAAATAATTTTTGAGGGGGGGCTTCAACCCGAAAAAAAAATTTTTCATACACAAATAACTATAATTAATTTGGAAAAAAAAAAATTAACTACCAAATTGAAATGGTGTTTAAGTGGTTTTTTAAATCCTATTAAATGTAATTACAGGAACAAGAATAAATTAGGAGATAGTTTTTAACATTTTTTCTGTAAAAAATGGTTATATTTTACCATTTTGGGGGGGGGGGGCTTCAGCCCGAAAGCCTCCCCATAGATCCCCTGTGATCCATCCCACCACTACAAAGATAAGTTCGGCTTACTTTTTTATAAAAACAGAGCAAGAGAAAGTAGAATTAGAAAAATCTTTTTTTTTTTATGTTCTTTTTTTACTTTAAGACTTGTAAAATGAAGTCCTATTTTGCCAGTAAAATATTTTAATTGCCATAGTAAGATGAAATTACACTGGATTTATATTAATTATTTATAGTTAGATGATTACTGAAAGTAACTTATATGGAACTTGGATATTAGATATTAGATATTATATTATTAGATATTAGATACTATAGAAACAAGAAAGACTAATAGTTTAAAACTGAGATAAATTAGAATTACAATTAGAAAAATCGTTGATCATATACAATAACATTGGAGGTTACGCCAGGCTGCCGTGCGGTGTTGAAGCTCTAACGGTCCGTCCGTGTTTCTTTAAAATTTTAACTTGCGTTAAAGTGTTAATTCGGTGTTTTAACCATTGTAATTTATTTATTAAGTGCGAACGCATATATAGTTGAAATTCTGTGCCGATTTGACAATATTTAACGAAGTTATACGCAAAAGAACATCGCGTGGTACTCAACGTGTCGCCAAATCGGTCTGTTTTTGGTAGATCTTGTGGCTGCAGAAAGACACAGAGGATTTATGCGTTGGGTATAGTGAAGGACCAAATCCGATGAGTGTACTGTATATATTTGAACTAAATTAGAGTTGTTTTTAAGGAGAAATTAGTGCTTGTATGGTTCCACGTGGTTTCCATTTGGCCGATACGTTATCCTGTAAGTGAGTTGTTTTTAGAAGATTATTGTTTATACGTTGGGTATAGTGAAGGACCAAATCAGAAGAGTATACTGTATAAATTTGGACTAAATTAGATTTGTTTTTAATGAGAAATTAGTGCTCGTATGGTTCCATGTGGCCGATAGGTTATCCTTTACGTTAGTTGTTTTCAGAAGATCAAAGGAGTTGAGTATTAGCAGTGGTCAAGTCAACATCGGTGATTAGCAACGGATTAAGATCGGGCAAAGCCCAACTTGCCCGTCCAGCTAAGTCTTAGAAATAATATTTTATTTTATTTCTTTTTTTTTTTTCCTAGTTGTTATTTAGTTTGTTTTAATTTCAATTACATTATAATTCTTTATTTATTTATTTTTACTCTGAAAGACGGCAGTAACGTCTTTAAAAGGAGATACTTTCTTTATTTTAACTATTTTTAAAAAAGATAAATTTTATTTTTCTATTTATTTTCCGCGTATCTAAATTATTCCATTAACTGTTATTTTTCATTCCATTATAATTTTAAAGAGGTCTAACAAAACGAAAATACAATGAATAAACCTCCTGAAACACGATCTCCTAATCATAAAAGGGTGAAAAGAAGTTGGAAAGATATCAATGAATCAAATATTAGTGAATCATTTGAAAAAAAACTTAAAAACAAAAAAAATTTCGATAGTAAAAAGAGACGAAGAAGGCGACCTTAAAAAAGTCTCGGCATTTTTAATATATAACCCTATTAATAATCAATGTGGTGAGCTTAAAAATGTGAAAAAATTAAGAAATGGAACTATTTTAGTCGAAACAATTAGCAAAGAACAATCAGAAAAATTATTAAGGCTCAATAATTTCTGTACAATAATAAAAATAAAAGTAAAGCCGCACGAAAAATTAAATATAAGTAAGGGAGTAATATTTTGTCTAGATTTAGACGACGGAGTTGATGAAAATGAGATTTAGGAAGAACTGAAAAAATATAACGTAAAAGAAGTAAAAAGAATTGTAACGAAAACAGGTACTGAGAGGAAAACACATTTGTATGTGCTTACTTTTTCACTACCCACCCTTCTCAAGAATATTTACGTAGGATTTAAAAAAATAAATGTAAAAATGTACACTCCTAACCCAATTAGGTGTAGAAAATGTTTAAAATTCGGACATTTTGCCGATAAATGCTCTAAAATTCCCATTTGTGCTTATTGCTCGAAGCAAGAACACATTGGATTACCCTGTAACTCCATTTTCTCCATCTGTGTAAATTGTGGAAATCATCATTCTAGTTTAGATCTAAAATGTCCTAAATTACTTGAGGAAAACGAAATTAAAACGATTCAATTTAGAGAAAAGGTAGCTTATAATTAAGCCAAAAATATAAATTGCAGGTAATATAAATTATGCTGAAGTTACTAAAAATATAAGGAAAGTAGGAATAAGTGTCGGAATTCAGGCCGACGACTTCAATAATCATATAAATAACCAAAACTTTTTTTTTTGGGTGTCCTCTTCCTCGCCGTTAAGGCTATACGGGGTTTTCCCGGGCCAGGGGGTGTGGGCGGGGATTTAAAAGACGCCTTTGCACCGGGACGCGAACTCGTGACTATTTTTATAACATTTGTCATACATCAGGTTGCCGGGCAACGGTGGTGCTGTGCACAACGCGTTAGCCCATTCGGCCACCCCGCCCACTCATCTGTCATCAGTACAGACTGCAACCCAACTGGCATTACAGTGACCCCCCTCCCCTCCCCCGGCTACTCCCACTCCTGTACTCCCTCCCACTCTTCTCTCTTCCTCAACTATCCCGCCGATAAACAGATTAGGGATGGGTTGATACTAAAATTTTTGTATCTAGATACAACTGATACGGGTACTTTTTTGTATCTGATACAAATGGGTCAGTAGTTGGTCATGACCTTCCTACTACTTTTTATCTGATACTAGTATCAGATATTTTTATCTGATACTGGCATCAGATACTTTTATCTGATATTTGTATCAGATATTTTTATCTGATATTTGTATCGAGATATTTTTATCTGATATTTGTATCAGATATTTTTATCTGATACCCGCATCGGATACTTTTATCTGATATTTTTATCTGATACCTGGACTAGATACCCAGCGGTATGCATGCTGGCGCTTGGTATCTAGTCTAGTCTTGGACTTATTAGTTAATATATAGTAGTTCTAATGACTTTATAGTTATGTCAGGTACTATGAAGATATTCACACAGTTTTTAAAACAAAATGTGATTCATATTAGACAAAAGAATGGAATATATTAAATAAAATATAACAAATTCATGCAGAGAAAAATTTTTCCTAATACAACGTTCTTAAGAATTTTGTAACAATTGAAAAAATTCTTAATAGCTACGTTTAACATACTCACACACACATATATATTTTTTATTTTCACTGATCAATCTACATCTTGGGATTTAGATTATATAGGACTTGTATAATGTTTACAATACTATTATTGTATTCTTTGAACATATTGAGGTACATAGGTAAATCATTTAAAGTAAATATTTATCCACTCTTTTATTATTATTTTTTTCATTAATACAATGGTATGACAACAAAAGTAATTTGTCGTTCATTTCAAATTTCAGTTAAAATTCCATAGTTTATTGTTTTTAGTAACTATCTTGCTGTATTGGGACCTTATTGCTCATATTATGTCTTTAATATATCAGTATAGTTATGTAAATCCTTTGTTATTACTTATTTTTTAGTTTTTTTTTATTGTAATATGCATTTTGGCCAGATGTTATGTTAATTTTTATGTACAATATTGTTATTCTCAAGGGACTTTGTCCCAGAATAAAGGTGATTATTCTATTCTATTCTATTCTATATATATACTTATTGTTTCTGTTTGTATTACAGACCATGTAGATCTTTTGCCACCTTAACAAGTATGCTCAATCTCTGCCTGTCTTGGGCTATTTTTTGCCATTTATCTGCACGCAGCTCTATTCTATCTTTGTTGATTCTATCTATCCATCTGCTTTTTGGCCTTCGACGTGGTCTTTTGCCTACTATAATAAAAATAGCCCAAGACAGGTAGAGATTGAGCATACTTGTTAAGGTGGCAAAAGATCTACATCGTCTGTAATGCAAACAGAAAAAATAAATATATATATAGAATAGAATAGAATAGAAGAATCACCTTTATTCTGGGACAAAGTCCCTTGAGAATAACAATATTGTACATAAAAATTAACATAACATCTGGCCAAAATGCATATTACAATAAAAAAAAAACTAAAAAATAAGTAATAACAGAAGGATTTACATAACTATACTGATATATTAAAGACATAATATGAGCAATGAGGTCCCAATACAGCAAAATAGTTACTAAACAACAATGAACTATGGAATTTTAACTGAAATTTGAAATGAACGACAAATTACTTTTGTTGTCATAATATTGTATTAATGAAAAAAATAATAATAAAAGAGTGGATAAATATTTACATATTACATATTAAATGATTTACATATGTAATTTAATATGTTCAAAGAATACAATAATAGTATTGTAAACATTATACAAGTCCTATATAATCTAAATCCCAAGATGTAGATTGATCGGTGAAAATAAAAGAAATATATGTGTGTGTGAGGATGTTAAACTTAGCTATCCTATAGTGAATATCTTCATAGTACCTGACATAACTATAAAGTCATTAGAACTATTATATTTAAAAATGGTGTAAAATATTTATTACAGGGACAAATTTAATAATAAAGGAATAAAATATATATAGGTACATATTTAATGTATGTTTTATTAGGTATCAAATAGGTATTAAAATATCAAACCCGATCAATAATCAATTACAGTTGGATTAAAATATCTGATACAATTATTGAGATATCAAGCCCAAGAGCCAGTATGCATACCGCTGGGTATCTAGTCCAGGTATCAGATAAAAATATCAGATAAAAGTATCCAATGCGAGTATCAGATAAAAATATCGGATACAAATATTAAATAATGGAAAGAAATAGCCCAAGAGAGGTAGAGATTGAGCATACTTGTTAAGGTGGCAAAAGATCTACATGGTCTGTAATACAAACAGAAAAAAAAAAAAATATATATATATATATATATATATATATGTATGTGTATGTTAAACTTAACTATAAAGAATTTTTTTAATTGTTACAAAATTCTTAAGAACGTTGTATTAGGAAAATTCATTTCCTCTGCATGAATTTGTTATATTTTTATTTAATATATTCCATTCTTTTGTCAAATATGAAGTATATTTTGTTTAAAAAATTGTGTAAATATTTTCTTAGTACTTGACATAACTATACAGTCATTAGAACTATTATATATTAACTAAAAAGCCCAAGCGCCAGTATGCATACTGCTGGGTATCTAGTCCAGATATCAGATAAAAGTATCCGATACGGGTATCAGATAAAAATATCTGATACAAATATCAGATAAAAATATCCGATACAAATATCAGATAAAAATATCCGATACAAATATCAGATAAAAATATCCGATACTAGTATCAGATAAAAATATCCGATAGCAGTATCAAATAAAAATATCTGAAATTAACATTACATAAAAAAAAAAAAAAAATAAGCGTAAATATATTTATCTACAAATAAATATTTAATTAAATTAAACTAAATGAATAGATAGTTTTAAAAAAATTGTGCACAACTAAAATTATAACTAAACATTTCTCTTATATCAATGTGGCATGTCTGGACAACCATTTTGTATCCATGTGAGCATCAGATACTTTTGTATCAGATACTTTTTGGTTGTATCTACTGGTTGTATCAGATACTTTTTTAGTATCAGATAAAAGTATCTGATACATACAATCCGACCCATCCCTAAAACAGATCGATGCACAATCGGGAACGATCTGTCGGATTCACCCGGTCTAGTTCAGAATGTAAGGATGTGTCCTCGGCGCTGCTTAAGAGCCCGGGAACTCCGAAAAATTTAAAAACCCGCCTCTCCCAAGGCGCAATTCATTAAACAAAAAAAAAAAAAAAAAAAAAAAGATAAGATAAGAATAAAACAGATTAATCTAAATGTGGTGACGAAATGGAAACCAGTTGAGAAAATTATTTAACAAAAAAAATGTCTTTCAATTCCAAAACACTTTATTTATTGACAGTATACCAAACCATACATTATATTAAATCTACACCACTTCGTCTTATAAACAGACTAATACTTCGTACAAAATACCATTTTAGAAATTTTAAGAGCCATATAATAAAAGGGCAAACCACTTCTCACAATAGGGGGAAAAAATTAGATTCCTTTTAAAAATAATCTCTCTATTATATATTATTAAAACGATTTCAACTTCTTTTATTATTTATTTAGTCCTAATACAAATATTTGTTTTTAGTACCTCTTTATACAATAAATCAATAATTAAACAAATAAAAACATGTTACCTAATAATAACTGAACAGTACCAACACTCTAACAAAATTAAAACTACTGGTTTCTTCCCTTTTTCCAAAATATCAAATAATTTAATAGGTCTCTCACAATATCCCGAATAACATGGACTATAATAAGCTGGAATCGTAATGGAATTAGGACACAATGTGAGGAAGATTCTTCTAGAAGACATTAATCCAGACGTATTATTTCTACAGGAAACTAAATTATCTTCTAAACAAAAATTAAATATAAAAGATTTCACAATATATAGAAAAGATAAAGAAATAGGAGAAGAAGATAGAGCACACGGAGGATTAGCAACTGATGTAAAGAAAACCCTGTATCGATAAAAATAGATGTCCGAACCTTTAACCAGCAAGCCTTAGTCATTAAAGTTATACTTCGCTTCATAATAACAATACCCAACATATATTTGCCGCCAACGGAAAATATCAACGAATTAGCTTTAGTACAACTCATTATTAGCGTTCCTGCTCCTTATATTGTAATTGGAGATATGATTGGATCACATCATACTTGGAGCACAGCAACGCCTAATGCCAGAGTAAATATCATCAGCAGAATCATGGATAGTACAGATTCCCTCCTACTCAACACAGGAGAACCCACATATATCTGCCCTCGATCTGGATCTACAACTGCAATAGACCAAACATTCTCCTCACCAAACCTTTGCACGCAAGATACATGGAGTGTGGGTAACGACCATTATGGGAGTGATCATTTTCCAATATTATTGCGTTTCAACACTGAAATACCCAAAACTAAAACACATCCAAAGTGGATCTTAGAAAAAGCAAATTGGGAAGTGTTCAGGGAAAAAATAGAAAAAAATCACAGCAAGACCATCGGAAAGTGTAGATGAAGCAATCGAAAAATTAACAAGAAAAAATAATTCAATCAGCCCTACAGTCCATCCCCAAAACTAAAGGTAAACCCAAAACAAACCATACAGCTTGGTTCGATGATGAATGTCGGAAAGTAATTAAAATAAAGAATAAAGCTCTTAAAGAGTTCCAACGAAATCCTACTAAAGACAACCTTATAAAATAGAAACAAAAAAAGGATATCATGGATTTCACACATAAAATAAATAAACATAAATACTCCTACCAAAAAATGTTGGCAAAAAATCCATAGCATAGCTGGTAATCGCAAAATAGAGACACCTATTCTAAAAATACACAATGAAATAATAAAAGATCCAAAAATAATTGCGGAAACTCTAGTTCATCATTTCACAGACATTTCAAATTCAAATAGCAATGTAAACCATAAAGAAAACATACAAGAAATTGAATTCACTTCACCTATAAGGCATGAATTAGGATGAATGAGGCTGAAGTCTCCCCCCAAAATGCTAAAATATAACCATGTGTTATAGAAAAAAATATTTTAAAAAGTATCTCTTCAAGTATTATTGTTCGTGTAATTACATTTAAAAGGGCTTTAGGAACCATTTTAACACCATTTCATACAGGTAGTTAGCTTCTTTCTTTTTTTCCAAAGTAATTATCGTTATTTTTATGAAAAAAAAAACTTTCGGGATGAAGCCCCCCCTAAAAAAATTAAATCCTGGATCCGCTAGTGCAACCTTCCCTTCACATTCTGTGAGCTACAACTTGCAATAGATGAAGTTAAATTCTCATCTCCTGGGAAAGATAAGGTCCATAATATAATGATAAAACATTTCCCCGTTGATGTTAAATACGAACTTCTTAATATATTCAATAGAATCTGGGAAACCTTCATATACCTCCAATCATGGCGAAAATCTATATTCATCCCTATTCTAAAACCAAGTTTCCCCCTTTTCCCTTACTATTAAAATGAATCCGAAAATAAATAAATGTGCCTCCCTCAAAAATTCTATAACCTACCTAAATATTCCCCCCAAAATTTTGATGGGACAAATTGCACCATGAAACCCTCTGTTTAGGCAACTTTTCAATTTTAATTTAATAAAGGCAAATAACTCTTAATGAGTTCTAAATAGACAACATTAAACTTATTGGCAACAATCGACTTATTTATGCAGTGCACTGTATTTTGATGAAGTGGTAGGTTATATGAATTGTGCAAATTGACTTAACCTTTTATGCTGGCATCTTATACTTAACTAAGTGCCCTCAAGTCAGCTAGTTCTTGCCACTGTGGATATTTGTGATGGAGTGGGCCAGTCATACTCCTAGCTGGCACGGATTGAATTTTATCTTTCAGATGAGATCTGAAAGATAAAATTCAATATATATATATATATATATATATATATATATATATATATATATATATATATATATAACATCTGATCTGCCCCCACCACTCGTCAGTCTCAACACGTCAATCGGGCACAATAGCTTTGCACAAATATATCCCCCACCGTGAAATATCTCATTTCACAAACAAAAAACCAAACTCAAAGATCGCTAATTACCAGGCAAGGTACAAACGAGAGGAAAATTGCTTGGTTTACAATAAAGAAAGTGAGTAATTATTCAAAATCGATTTTTAGAAAATTAAAAATAGAGTGAGCCAGATCAAAGATAGACTAATAAATTACAATTCATATAAAATAAAATGACTCCTCATTAAATTTAAGGGAAAAAAAATACACATATCAATAAAATGTTTCTACAGAAGGTAGAGGCACTAACTTGTGCACCGGTCGCACCAAAGTGGGTGTAGCAGTCCTCAATTTTACCATCCTAATTACACTGTCAGGCCCTGGAAGTGTCTCTTATTATCCTGGCAAGCCGCCACTCCTGCAGTGGAACATCTTTTTCATGTAGAATAACAAGGGTTCCCTCTTTTAAATTTTATCTTTTAGATCTTATCTGATCTGCCCCCACCACTCGCCTCAACGTGACAATCGGGCACCATAGCTTTGCACAAACACCCCCTTGTGGCCACCCCTGGCGGCGTATCGCCAGCAATATGAATATTGTGTCGCCGAGACACATCGTACTTCGTGTGTAAGTGCCTTTAGATGCAGTGCACAGTGGAGCCGATCACCAATCTAGGAGGGCAAAAACAACTTTAAAAATATGATAAATGTAATGTAGCATCCTTTCTACAAATAGTTGATGAACCAAAAAGTGCACTAATAAAGTTCATTTAAACTCTCAATGTAGAGTACGAAACAGTTAGGTTTGGGTAAGCAAGGTTATTTTTATTCCCACCTGTCGAAAAATAGCTCCATCATTATTTTATTTATAGTTCAAATCAGAGCATGTGTATGTTATTGCTCAAAATTGCTTTTGATAATTCAGTTAACTGTATTTTTTCTTTGATTAATTTAAATTCAAGTTAATGTTAGTTACAATTGGATTTAAAAATTGTTATGATCAAACTTTAGAAAGAAATAAACAACTCAAATGATCTATAAAATACTCTTCCTGGTATCCCACCGCTACCATTTTTTTTTTGTAGCAAATTTACTTTCACTTCATCAAATATATATTATGGGACAAAATTGCGATCGTGAAAATTTTCGAACCTGAGTTTTCAACGGAAATATATGTTTTGAGGACTCCTGAGTCCAAATAACAAAGTCCCGCAAAATGATCTGTGTTTGTGTTGTGTCTGTGTGTATGTATGTGACAGGTCTAGCACAAAAACGAAAAGTCGTATGAAATTTAAATAAATATAAATATCCACAATGAAATATAAATCAATATAGCGTTTAGAATTTTTACTTTCACTTCCCCTTTGTCTGAAAATACTTATTTCTGATAAGAAGCTGGCAAGTTGTGTGATGCGCGCACCGAACCAGATTTTTTATATTTTAAGAAATGACGAATAAATTTTGCCAAGGTTTGCACTAAGTACCGCTTCTGTAAATAGTTTTAGAAAGCGTAAACAAAATTTCTGGGTTCACATTCTTTTAATTATAACAAAAAGTTGTGAATTATATGATAAAATTTGTACGAGGGAAATACTTATATTTAATATAAAATTATGAGCGTTGGAAAATTCTCAGAAAAGAAATTTTCGATTTTTTTTTTTTTTAGAAATATATCATTGTGGAAGCAAATTTTCTTTTCAATTTGATGACACCCATCGCTCTTAAGAACAAGGAGACCGAATAATGTATTCCTACATAATTCGAAAAAAAATAATGAACAGAAAGTAGCATGGTTGCCCAGAACAGGCTTCGAGGCACAAGGTTCACCATCAACATTTTTGACGGGGCACATTTTTACAGGATCATTGGATTTTTGAGACGGGGGGGGGCACACATTTACAGATTTCTTTAGACAAGAAAAGGAAAAAAGTTACAAATTTAAATTGTAGTTAGAAAGCGATTATAAGGAATTTCAGTCAGATAGTGAGCTTTCTAATGATATTGATTATAATAACAAGGAATTAGATTTAATAAGTCCACATTAGTTTCATTTTCATTAATATTATTGTTAATTTTTATGTTTTGTTTTTAATTTTTTGGTTAATACCAGTGATGTGGCTGAGTTAGAGGCACTGCGATCTTCTTGAGTTCTACCTTTCCTTCCACGAGTGGAAGGAAAGGCTTGACTCAGAGTTTTCTTGAGTAAATGAATTTTATAAATAGTGCATAAAAGTGTACTCACACTTTTTTAGATTAGTTTAGTTTCTTTTTTTTATATATATACATTTACTTTTTGCATTATTATGTTGTTGTTTAATCTATTTTTATTTATTGTAAATAGAGTATGAATGGGCTACTTTATCACATTAATGTCCTTGAGTGTGACAGAATTTAATATTTATCGATAAATAAATATTTTAAAAAAAATGTTTTGGAATTCTAATTTTAAATTTTAATTTTTTGCCGTCAATTATATTTAATAAAACATGTACCACTACAACCCATGAAGGGTCCTTGGGTTCTGTACTTTGTAAAAAAGTACTGTTTCATGGCCAACGGAGAAAGAAGGCCGCTATATTTATTTATTTATCATTGTGGGTATTTTTATTTGTTTAAGTACCGCTATATACAAATTTTAATTTGTAGAACGCTGTAATCTTTACAATTAAAATATAAAATAATACAAACGATAGCATTTATGAAAACCGCACATGTTGTAACGTTCCTTTAAACGTTGGCTTAATGTTAAAATTATAATCAAGAAGGGCTTACCCAGTGGAGGGGGAGTGAGTTCTTGCTTACTGACTATTTCTTATGGGGATATTAAATAAGTGATAACATCTCCATTATTAGCCAATTTATTTAGAATATGAGCAACTTAAGCCAAAAATAATGAACAAAATTTCTCACAATATAAGCAAAACAACGTTTTCAGTCTACATCACACTCTCAAATTCTTTCGTATTTTGTATTTAACTATCTTTACATCTCCTTCTCCACGCCACTTTTCAAATTGTTAAATTAAATAAATGTTGATTTCACTGACTCGTATAAATCAGGTTATTGAAGATATGGAGGCAAAAGCTGTATGATAAAACATGAAAATTATTATAATTTTCAAGTTTGGAAAATTTTGAAATGCTGTAGTCCGAAACTTAATAGTTTTACCGAGAGTTTTTTTTTCTTAAATGGTAGTACATTTAAGCTTTTTAAATGTACTTTTAAAAAAGCACTTTTAAAATGTATAAAATGCTTTAAGTCAAAAACGTGTTCCTCAATGGTCAATATAGGTTTGCAAAGGCCCTGTTGATGTCATTTTGTGTAGTTTATGTGGTCCTAAATTCCTGCTAAATTTCTTGTAGATAACTAAAGTCGTATTGAAGTTATAACATTGAAATTAAAAAATCATGTGAGAGACCCAAACATTAAGCCTGGACACATTTAGGGCCATAGCAATCACTGGCACTGATTGGCTGGGATTTTGATCAACAACGGCCTTAACATTGCTCGTTTCAATTTCATGTGGGCGACCATTCACGTCATTGATCATTGAATGATGACATGAATCATTGATGTCAAAATTTCCTGAATGAAATTTGGCAAACCAATTTTGATAGTTGCATTCGGTTATAGCATCATCCCCTCAAACACTGCAAATTTTTCTATGAGCTTCTGTAGCACGCTTACCTTTTTAAAAATAATACAACAAAATATGCCGATAATGGATGATATTTTCTTCCATATTCACAGTGCAATGGCAAACACGATACTAAGCTAGTTTCAACAAGAGTTAACAGATATAGTTGTTGACATATTACAAACAGGATAAACAATCCACCTTAAGGATTAATTCATCAGATAAGAAGTATATCATAGTGACATAAAAATAAACCGAAAGGACTCAACTGCCAACTAATATGAAAATATCGCAAAAGTGCGAAAATATAGGAGGTTTGGGTATATTCAAAAGTGATCTGGTGGTCCGCCGAGTCGAAAATTTGGATTTTGTATCTTAGTCTTATCCCATACAAGAGAAAAAAAAAGAAATTTCTATCTCCACTTGATGCATAAGGTTACTGGACTACTAGATATTGCGCAAGTGGGACGAAGTTCAGTGAATTAACTGATTCTGAGAATATAGAAATGGTGGAGAAAACGAGAAATATCTGTTTTTTTTATTCTACTTCTTCATTTGATTTTTTTTTTTTTTTTTTTGCTTCTTTATATCGACGTATACCGAAGTGTAAGAAAATTCACTAGTAGGCCTGTTACTGTGTTCACTTTTGTGGGATTTACGACCATCCTTCCCCATTTCTTTCATATTAACCATATAAGTACTTGCCTCTACTAGATGTTTGGTTCGATAAAAAACATTTATATGTGAGTGGCTCGGCCCGTCACATACAAGGAGAGGAAACGGAGGTGGGGTCACCTATTTCAATGAAACTTTTGTTGGTGATACTAGGTCGAAAAATATTAGACCCACGTTCAAGGGTTCCCGCGATTGAGTCCTAAGAGCCCAGAAAAAAATTTCATGGGTTCAAATGTTATTATACATCAGTCGATTTGCTTTTTCGTATATAATAAGAAAAACATATTGCTAATTATATTAAACGAATTCTTAAATATAATAAATTACAAAAACCCATAGACGCTTACATTAAATTAGGCCAAGTAAATGTTTGCCATGAAAAAACGACTCAGATTCGTTTTTAGGGATCCACCATAACTCTTAAATACGAGTTTGTTTTGAAATAAAAATTATAAATTTTTTTATTTAATTTTATGAGAGTATTTTTTTTCATGCTGTATACTATAATATTCATTGCTCCTCAGGATATTCTCCCAAGTCAACGTTACTAAAAGCGTTGGAAAGCTGAATTATTTCTCTTTAAAACCAACTCAATAACTTTTAGGTTTTACGCCTTTATGTAAAATAAATTAAGGAAAACGCCTTAAAAGCTTTTATTTCTTATCTCCAAGCCTAATTTATTTGCGGACGTCTGGTTTGTGCCATTTTGTGTATATTACAGAGGAGTAAATGAAACCATGTCGAAGCATCACAACTTTTGTGATTTTAAGGGGGAAAAATCGAAGGCTCCAGTGGAAACATTAAGGGACAACCATAATACTTCTAGTCCTAAAATTTACGTTTAAAATAAAGAAAATTGCTGATTGCTTCAATTAATTTCATGACAACGTGATTATTACGGCTAGAAACATTACGTTTGTCACTTATAAATACGGATCATTACCACTTTACATGAAAAATATTTGAAAAACCATTATTTTTAATTTTTTTAACTTTTATAAATAAAAAGTGTATGTAGATCCCCTATTTACATCCCATATCATGAAAAAATAAGAAATAAAAGCTTTGCAACATTATAGTCATTGTATTACTTAATTATAGTCATTTTTGCTGAAAACACGGGTACTTACAGGTGACAGCATCAACACAACTTGAGATCAATCTCAAGTTTTTGTCTAATAAACATCAAATGAATTAATATTGACTTAATGGTTATATAACAAGGAAGTATTTCTAAAAGTGGGGTATCGGTAGTACTGTTGAATGATAATTTAAAAAATTACCGAATAATTTATGATTTTTTTTAAAAACAGAACTTTGCTTAGTTTAGTCGCTTAAAAATCCTCTTTAAATGGTTTTAACAATTAAAAACCGTTACCATTTCCTCTTAGAATTTTTCGTTGTCTGTACAAAGGTAAATAATTCTAGAACAGGCCTTATATTAATTGTAGTGCCCACAGCCAATTGCAAGGCGGTCGGTTGAAGGTAGGCAATAAGTTAAAACACAAATTCAGAGGTCAGCTTTTTTTCTATTGCTATTGCTATGATCCTCAGGACGCCATCGGTATCTGGTATCTCTGATTTCATCAAATTGGCCAGAGAACCATACAAGGGGAATGAGAATCATTAAAATGTGAGAACTTTCACAAGACCATGCCAGGTTCTCAGATGTTCTACGGGCTTAATATAAGGTTCTCTGGTTATGGGTACTGGATAATTGTGATCCACTGTCACTGGAAGCCATCTTCATACTATCTGACTTTTCGCTAGCACAGCAACGGTTCAATCCTTGGTTTTGCTTCCATTATAACGTTGATTGCAGTAGTTACTCCTCCTGTGAATAGCCGCATTCTTATATCAGAGAGAATGAAACTGGATGAATGAGAATGAAAATGGAATGTGAATGAAAGTGGATTTCTTTTCTCAGTTTCATCATCAAGCCAGACATAATAATGATGTGCCTTGGCTCCATCTTTTTTATAAGTTATCTAGGACTTTTATTTCTATTTATTTATTATTTCCTGTCTTGTCTTAGGGCAACACAAGATTCAGCAGGATTAGATCATGGGCCGTACTGCTGATACTTCTGCCGTTATGCAGTTATAATAATATCAATAATGCTTTGTTTATTCTGGGACAAGTCCCTTTATAATAATGTGCGGAGATAGAAATGTGGGTTTTGGAACCTCAGAGAATATCTACAAAATAAACTGATTTATATAATGAATAAATAAAAGAAAATAATATGATTTACCTTCAATCTTCAATAAAAAAAAAATGAAATACAGTATTTAAAACAAACTAATTATTTATATACATATTCAAATCTATTTTCAATTTTATGAGAACTGAATGGATAAGAGGTGATTGAACAGGCGGGATTTAAAGGTGGGGAGGGTATTCGAGCGACGGATGTAGGATGGGATAGAATTTCATAGGAGTGTGAAATAATGAAAGATCTGTCGAAAACAGCGGTTCGGTGGGATCTTGTATACAAATCTGAAGATTGGGAACGGATTTTGCTGGAATGGACAGAGGATTTGAATTAAAGGAGCTCGGAGATGTATGAAGGACGTTGGGATTGGATGACTTGGAAGAGGAAGGATGCTAGGAAATACGTCGGTTGGAAGGATAAAGCCATTTCAGCTCATCATAATAACGGGAAATAGAGGCGTCCCTTGGAATCCCAAAGATGAATCGTACAAGGTAATTTATCAAACGTTTTAGTTTCGTCTCGAGATTCCTGAAGATGCTCCCATATAGCGTACAGCAATAGTCGAAGTGAGGAAATATTAACGAAGTAATAAGGAGTTTGCGGGTTTCAAATGGAAATAGGTAGTGGAGGTAATTTAGTCGTTTTAAAATGTAAAAGGCACGGCGGGAAACATCGAATACAAGGTGTTTCCAGGAAAGGGTTTGATCAAAGGTTATTCCAAGGTTCTTAATGGTGGAATAGAATTTGATGAGATTATCGTGTAGGAACAGGGTCGGTATGTTAGGAAGAGTTTTAAGGAGGTGACTGCAGCCTATCAAAATTGCCTTGGTCTTCTCGGCATTCAACGTCAACTTGTTCGCATCCGCTCAGTCACAGATTATGTTTAAGTCCTCTTGATTTTTTTTGGTGGCTGATAATAGGTCAGAAGGAGGGAAGGACAGGTATATTTGGGAATCATCTGCATAGATATGGTATTGGGAGTGATGTATCAGGATAGGAACGTCATAAAGTAAATAGCAATTAGAGTAGGAGATAGGGAGGAACCCTGAGGGATGCCGCAGGAGATGGGAAATGTCTTAGAGGGAGGTTGATCTTGGACGACTACAAACTGGGATCTATTTGAAAGGAAGGATTTAAACCATTGCAGGACACTGTTCGATAAAGGAAGATGTCACAGTTTAGTAAGGAGAATGCTGTGATCAAGTGTGTCAAAAGCTTTCGAGAAATCTAGAAGAATTAGGATAGTAAGTTTTTGGTGTTCAATGGAGTTTTGGAGGTCATGGATTATTTTTAGGATGGCAGATTGGGTTGAATAACCAGGATGAAAGCCAGATTGGAGAGGGCTGATTAGGGAATGTTCTTCTAGGAATTTGGAAAGTTGGGTTTGGATGAGGCGTTCTAGCGGTTTTGAAGATTGTAAAGGAGGGAAATGGGACGGACGTCATGAGGTGAAGAAGGATTTAAAGTTTTATTTAAAGGTTGGACTAGGGCGGTTTTCCAGGAAGATGGGAATAGGGAGTTTTTCCATGAAAAGTTGTAGATATGGTAAAGTACGGGAATAAGGAGGGGAAGGCTGGATTTTATTAGTTTTACTGGAATATTATCAGGGCCATAATCATTGGTATGAGATTTTAGGATAGCGGAAAGTAGTAGTTCATCGTAGAACACATGGAAGAAAAAAAAGTCTTCCGTATTGAAATTGTGATGCTCAATATCGTAATTAGGAGAAGGATAAGAAGTGGTCATTGAGATCATCTGGGGTCACTGGGAACTGAGATTATTTGATTCTGGTAGGGATAGATTTCAGAGTATTTTCCATTTGGATTTGGAGTCGGGAGCATTGGAAAGGGAATTATGGAAGTAGGTGGGTTTAGCTAGTCGAATTACGGATTGAGTACTATTGCGAAATTCTTTGAAAGGCGCATAATCAATTGACAGACGGGTTCGGCGGTATTTGCGTTTTTCTACATCCCTTCTTTTTATTATTTCCTTTATTTCAGGAGACAGCCAAGGAGCAGTGGGGCGGCGTAATGTTCTAGTTTTCACAGGAGCATGGGTGTCTAATATGGATTTTAGGTTTGAGTTAATGGTAGATACCATAGGTTCAATGGAGTTATAAGAGAATATATGATATCCCATTGGACGGAATCGAGGTCAGGTTGAAGGGATTCATAGGAGAGGAGATTCAAATTACGGTATGAAACCATTTTGGGAGTAAAGGATTTCACGGGTAAGTCGTATGTAATTTGGATTACGTCATGTGATGAAAGAAATGGAATGGTATGTTGAGAAGAGGATAGGATTTTGATGGGAGAGTCAGAGATGTAGAGGTCTAACCAAGTGTAAATTGGGTAGAGAAATTTGGAAGAAGGGATTAAAGGTTTCAGATACTGCTATTGTGTGGTAAAAATTATGGAGGAAATATTTTTGGAATTCATCAAAGTGGGCAGTAATGGATTGTGCATTGACGTGACAGGAGTTTAGTATATTAATCATAATTGATATGTTGGGAAGTAAAATTGCAGAGAAAAGATCAAGGATGGAGAATAGGATATAACAATTTTTAACAAAAAATTAATTTTTGACATAACAGCAGAAAAATATAAGCATAAAATAATCGTTGAAAAGATAAAATAAAAATTATAGAAATTTGAAAATATAAATATGGCTATGATTAAAATAAATCGAAAGAAAAAACAAATAGTTAAATAAAATTCCAGCTCGTTAGTATTACTAAGATGACGAGAAAATAAAAAGGAATAAATTAAAAATATTTTTAGTGAGAAAAAGTAAAACTAAAACAAACTTTGGGAAACATACATACAAAATTCAACTAAAAACGTCGAAGTCCTGTCTGGCTTTCCTGTAATTACCACAGGATATCCGTCTGACTGCATCGAATTTTTCCGACACTGAACCAAATGTATTTTATCTTTGCTGTCCTTTTTTTCTGCCTGACTAACCAGTAGAGATGTTTATTGGTGGAAGTCATGGCTTCGCTCACGTACACCCGATGCGAATCCTTTTCTCCCCAGCCTAGATGCCGGGTAGAGAAATCTCTCTTCGTTCTTCATTGCTGTAATATCTGATCTTTTATTGTCTGCCTAACAAATTGAGCGATAATAGAGCCTGGAGTCCCTTCCTGCTTGGGCTTAAGTCTCACTCCTGATCTAGATCATCTGGAATCAACTTGACGCCCAGACCCGTTCCGACGCTAAGGATGGTCCCAGTTATACACCAATGAATTTCATTCATCTCAGTCCATCGAAAATTCTTCCATATGGACGATCTTAGAGGCCCTCAGAACAACCACCAGTCATTCTACAGTGATAAAAAAATACAAAAAAAAGAAATATTTTGGGGAAACACTGGAGGGGCATTTGAACATATATGAACATAAAAAAAAATATTTTGGGGCCAAACATACCACGGACGATCCTAGAATAGTTAGTTAATTGTGTACATAATAATAATGTATAAAATCAAATTTATAAATTTGAACTAGATACAACTAATATTTCGTCATCATACCGTTGGCATCTATGATAGCCTGTAATCTTGGCATTGATGAAACAAGATTCTGCATTACTTCTTGAGCAAATTTACGTCATTCCTCAGACAAAATTTCCTTAAGTACATTTTTTGAAGAAATTTTATTTTTTATTATTTTGAGGTTCAATAGATACCATAGGTGTTCTATAGCATTAATTCCTAGGTGGAGTTTTAAGTTGCTTCAGAACATTATACAGCATCCACTCATTCGTTTTATCTGCTGTGTTTGGGGTCATTGTCTTGTTGGAAGATAAAAGTATCATTTATCCCCAGATTTTTGAAACTACTTTTTAAATTATGACACAAAATGTCAACATACTTTTTGGCATTCATAATACCGTCTATAAAGGCCAAGTTCCTTGTACCATTCCAGGACATGCAACCCCAAACTTGGAAACTTCCGCCTCACATGTTGAAGTTGAAACTCTGTATTAGGTTTTCGCCATATGTATCTGCGGCAGTCAGAGCCGAAAATATTAAATTTACTCTCATCTGAAAAAATAACATTTTTCTAGAATTTTATGTCTTTATCAACAAATGATTTTGCAAACTCGAGCCGTTTTTTGGGGGTTTGTCTCGGTAATAAAAGGTTTTACCTTTGAACCCTAACGTAATAAATATAATTGAGAATAACATTTCTTACTGTTTGTAAACTGAAGCAGGTATTGGAAGTTGGAGCAACTTCTTCTGTCAGCTGATTAGTGGAATCTCGCTGTACAATCCGGTGTATGTTCCTTTGTTCCCTTTCAATAAATTTTGATACCCATCCTGGACATTTGTTTAAAACCGAACCAGTTTTCTTAAATTTTTTAACAATACTTAGAACAGTACTAAAATTTGTTTCTAATTTATTTGCTATTTTTCAGTAACTGAGGCTTTTAGAAAATAACTTAACTATCAATTTTTTAAAAGAAACATCAAGTTCGCTTGTTTTAGCCAATTTATAGCTTATATAGAACGACGACTAAGTTTTATTGTTATTATAGTATCATTATTTATGTACTGAAAGAAAACGGGTTAATTTGTTTAGGGTAAATATTAAAACTGTGCCAACACATTTTTGATCTTGAAAATTTAATATTTGTATGATTACTTCAAACTCATCCGAGAATTCCAAATATTAATTGCTTATAAAATCTAGTTTTCAGAGGCCAATTATGAAGTAAATTTTATTTCTGGAAAACACCTTAATATGTTTGAGATTTAAGGAGTGAGCCAATACTTTTTTGAACCGCTGTATGTATTATGGATGTTGGATAATAAATATTTTTACTAGAAATAAAAGGAAATTTAATTTCTATAAACAAGTATTATTGAGCAATCATTTCTTTATTTTTCAATTTATGAAATGAAAGTATAACAAAATTTTGAAAATTGTAAGTACACAATTAACATTGAATAAGGAAAACAATAAAAACTAATCCATCATAAATATTTAACACATTTTGTACAAATAAGAACCATAAACATTAATTAATTACATAATTTATACATTGTAAAAATAACAACAAAGTGGGCGTATAAAATTTATACTAAATACAGAACAATTTATGAATTAGCTATATAACAACTTTATAAAATTTACAGTCAATATTTTTCAATATAACCTTAAAAAATATCACTTTGGTATCAAAATTAATAACACATATAACCACTAATTACACTAACATTAATATTAAATGAATCTTTTCATTGCTGCTTATGGCTATCTTCATTTATACTAAAAGTATTTTTTATTATTAGACAATATTCATTTCATCTATGTTAATTACTATTTAATTACAAAAAAATTTAAGCCTTAAAAAAATAACATGGCAATATATATATATATATATATATATATATATATATATATATATATATATATATATATATATATACATATATTATCTTTTGGTCTATATTTAAACAAAAGTTATAACTTTAATGCACACTAACAATGAATTAGTGTCCCAAAGATAATAACAATGAAACGTTTAATTTATTTATTTTTTATTATTCAATCATATCATTATTTATTTTTTATGACTGCATAGTTACAATTAATTAAATAAAAGAAACATTAATAACTTACCAACTATACTACATGTATTCATCAAAAAAAAAGTCAACTAATTTAACATTTTATCATATCGAATTAATTAAAATTAAAAATATTTATATCTTCAGTAAAATACAGAATTCAACTATACAAGATGTATTCATAAAATAATAATAATAATAATAATGAATAAATAAAATAGAAATAAATACCATTTTCAAAAATTACTAATATAGAAATTATCAATTTGAATAGACTAAAGTTAGTCTATAAAAATTTTGAAAGCTTAAAGAACAAAACAAATAACTGCTACATATTACAAAATTTTTAGCAATTTGATTTTTTTTTTATATTATAGGTATCTTAATTTACTTTGTATGATACAAAAAAATGAATTCATTTCTAATTAAAAACTGAAAAATTACTCTTAGTATTTTTTGCAATGCAATATAGATTACAGCTAGAATTAGAATAAAAACAAATAATTTCAAACAATTAATTAATAAATAACTTCAGAACAAATAACCTATTTAATAATAAATAGATAATAAAATATTTGGATCAATGAAATAGATAGAAGATATGTAGCAATCTTTTGTTACATATTTCTTATTATATTTACAATACATGGCACATTATTAAACATATTTTTAATTTTTGTGTATGTAATTTTTATAGTGTATATATATATATATACATACATTATTTTGAGACACAAATTCATAAGTTCTCCATAAAACAATATTCCATTTTGTAATAGTTCATAGCAAATCAATATGACTAGATTAACAAACAGGAAATATAAATTCTAACATTCATGTCCACAATAACAGCAAATTAGGTATAGCAGAAATAAAATAATAAAAAATTGAAAATATATTTAAAAAGTTTAAGTATGACTAGTTTAATTATGCATAGGCTTATTACATTTTTAAAAAAACAGCCAACAGCAATAATACATCTTGGCTGACCCAAAGGCTTTTTGCTGAAAAATGAGAGAGAGGCCTAGTATATTCCTCTATGAAAATATCCAATCATTAAATAAACAATATACATATTTTGTACAACTCAAAGAAGTGGTACACATTTATGTACTTTCAAACCACTTAATTACAAAATGTTGTAATTAGCTAATTATATTATCAACAAGTGGCTACAGATATTTTCGAACCCCCCAATATTTAGGGTCCAAGCTGAGACTTATAATATTGACAGATGGAAGGACAGGGACACATACCACTCCCAATAAGAACAACCATAATTTAATGTTGAAAACATCCAACAGAACAGTAAATTAAGGATTGTAATTACTACTGACGAGAAATGTTCAGATCATAGGTTACTTTTTTCAGCAAACATCATCATGCGCAACACCCCTATGGCCCTATTTTTCCAAGTTTTAATTAATAAAAAATTTACATCCTCAATGAATAATTGTCCATATTTTTATCAAGCAAAGCTAAATATATGCATCTTTTCCTTGGATCACCACACCGTACTTCTCAACCACTCAATGTCCGGATTATTTTTTTTTCATATGTGGATACCTAGGTTTCTGAGCTCTCTCTTTTTGACATAACTTTCCGGATCTATGTAAATCAGGCTTCTGTTATATCTGGGTTTATGGTTCTACATAATTCATTCTGAAGGTCTCAAGCCAATAGCATAGCAGGGACCAATCCATTGAAGCTGTTAATGGTCTAACATTAACTGTTGTAAGCAACTGCAATCTCAGTCCACTCAATTTTTATAAAAATACCATAAAACCGTGATATAAAAAATAATGAACTGACAAATGTGATGGAATTGAAGGAGATATAAATCATGGAAGAGATAGAAAAACATGATACCCTTACACAGAATATGAAATTGGAAGAAAGATATTAGACATGATTCCAATCTCAGTCCACTCAATTTTTATAAAAATACCATAAAACCGTGATATAGAAAAGAATGAACTGACAAATGTGATAGAATTGAAGCAGATATAAATCATAGAAGAGGTAGGAAAACATGACACCCTTACACAGAATATGAAATTGGAAGGAAGATACTAGACATGATTCCACTGGAATAGATTTACATGTATAGCTTAAATCTTAATATATAGATTTCAACTATTTATCTCCTTATTAAAGAAAATGAATATCAAAACAAAATTAAGTCCTAAATTTTTGAAGCAGATTTCTCTACAGATAAAATATTGACTGACTGGTCTATAAAATAAATGGTTACCATACCTTATTTGTTTCAATACAAAAAAATTAAAACAAGGAGAACAATATTCGTGCAGAATACATGGACTGCTGAGAAATAGAAAAGAAAAAAAATTTATAAAGCTCTATGAGACAGAGAGCTCATCCAGGAAGCAGATATAATAAGTACCTCTAGTAGATTATACTATACTTATGTGGCTACAAATAAGCATTAATAGGAAAAGTAATAAAATATAATAAAGAAACTTCCTTCGACATAAAGAAAATAAATTACATTGGTAACAAATTATTAAATAAATAGCATTGCCTTGATCAAACAAAATTTCACAACACAAATAAATTTACTAAATCACAGAAAAATCAATGATATAAAAGGAATGTTAACTAAAAATAAAATCAATTTCTAATTTAAATTTAAGAGGGTTAATTCAAAACTATTATTTACATATCAACCTACTTTTAGTTTTCAAAAATAATAAGATGTCCCTCTCAAAATTAATATTTTCCTGTAAACATTAATTTGCTCATAATTGTTTTTAAAACCATTCCCCTTAATCACTAATATAAAGAATAATATTTTAGTGTCAAGTGGTTAATCAATTAAAAACTTATGTCTTCTTTTTCCTGTGTTTTTTCTTTTTCTCACTGCATCCTTCTTCTCTTCTTAAAACACATAACTCACAATACCAGTCACTCTCTATGGCTTCTTGTATACCAACACAAGTCCTGTAACATAAGCAAGGAAATTATTAAGTATAAAACAGGCTATATTGAAAGATGTTTGTTGGAAATTATTAATTTAATTATATGAATGTTTGTAGCATCTTTGGTAACAATAGATCTGTATAACCTTGTTACAAATGTCCATCATCATGTGTTAAATTTTCATTGTTGGTTTTGATATAGAATATTAAATGTTCCTGTAATTTCCTTCCATAAACCTTAAATTTCAACAATGTTATTTAAATTTAATTTCTGAATAAAGAAGAATAAAATTTCTGAGAATGAAGAATAAAATGAAGATCAAAACCAGCACTATTTCATGTCATTTATTTACATGAGAGATTATGAAGATTTGCAGGTAAACAAATTTTCTAAAAGAGAAGACAAACATAAAAAAAAAATAATAATAAAAAAAAACTGAAATAGGAACCAGAATTAATTCTGATCAAAATTAAAAAAAAATATCATATTTTTCATACTGAATTAAATTAAATGAAACAAGTGATGGTTCTTTTTTGGATGCCAGTTTAGAAGTTTTAGAATGAATATTAGTATGCTTTATGAGGTGTTATAACAACACATTTATTAATCTTCTAAGTACAGAAATAACTAATTAAGTAATCAAACATGGTTTGTTAAGTATTTTGGCAGATGCGTATGAAGGTATTGAAATAGATTTCTAAAGTATAAATTTTATCTGAGGTTTTGGGAATCCTGTTCTAAGATTTACAATCATTTTTAACAGTTTTAAAATTCCTAAGTAAGGGGTTCATATATTAGATTACACAGTACAATGATTAAGAATCTATAAACTAGATTTTTCATTATTAGTTCATCTCCCACAAAAGAACAAAGGTTTGTTTATAAGACCAGCAGATATGCTGATGAAGATTTTTTTTCTGTTTAGTAGTGAAGCATCAAAATTTTATAAACATCACTGAATTCAAAAACAGAGTCAACTGAAAATATTAAAAAAATAACCGTTTCATCAATATCAAATTCAAGATTTCAAAAGACTAAATATTTTAGTCGGAAAACTTCGTTAAGAAGTTCATTACCTTACATAAAAAATAAATATGTCCATAGATGCATACATTACAGATAGTAAATAGAATATTATTTAACGGTTATGTTTTTATTTTTTAAAAAGCACTGTTTTAACTCCATTTCGCTTACATTTTGTTCATTACCCTTATTTAATTTCAATATAACGGCCAGGGCCATTACTGACAGTGACAGGTAGATAGATATAGCGATTGTCGTCGCTATAACAATTATACGTTTATAACAACAAAGTTTACCAGGTCCCTTAAGGTCGTTTAAATGACATCCACTGTATAGTAATTCCAATTTTAAAAAATATTTACGAACTAAATGATATTTTATACTTATTAGTTTTAAATAGTTTTATCACTAATTCAGACAATTCAGGGCCCACTAAATAGTTGTAAGTTCTGTTCATCAGCTAGAAATGGCGGTATAACATACAATCTTTTTTACATTTGCCTCCTAATGGAAACCATATAATAAAATCTTTCATTCAGAAAAAATTCCGAAACAATGGTCTCAAATAGTTGCTATCCCGATACACAAAAAAGGTAATAATTTAAATCCAGAAAATGGTCACCTGATCTCGTTAATTAAATGTATCACAAAAATGTTTACTCAAATTTTACTAAACTGCTTGACACCATATGAGACCAAGAGGTTAATTGCATACTGGCAATACAATCAGGTTCTAGAAAAAATTGTAGTTGCCCCAACAATTTGTTTACTATGATGAACACAATTATGCAGTAATATCTCGGATGTAAAAAATACAATAATATATTTGTTATTTTCTGTGGCCTTAAGACAGGCATTTATTTTCCTGAAAATTGATCAAAGAAAAGATTTGAGTACGATTTATTTGATAAACTAAAGTAATGATAATTGTAAAGTAATAAAAATTGGTAAAACGGCTTAAGGAAGATCAGAGTAAAAATTTCAATACCCTCTATATTGCTGATCAAAACCTTTTTGCCATAGCCTAATTTTGTCAATCAATAATTTCTGCTAAAAGTAGCGAAAATAGTGAAGCTTGTGTGATGCGGGCAGATTTCTTACTTTCACTTAGTTATCTTTTTTCTCACATTCAACCCATTCTGACACCAGGATATGAACCCGTAATCTTACATTGGAAATTGAATAGCTATAAATTCGTTAATAGTTGTCCAAAATGAACGATTTTTATATAGTTTTATAGGGAATTTCATTATGTTTAAAAAAAAACAGGCTAAACGGTGAGTTTTTCAAACTCAGGGGGCTCTGAAATGTATAGATCCTTCGAAAGCCACATATCAGAAATTTGACCTGATCGCAATACTTTTCTTACCTAGTATAGGTAGGAAAGTAATAAATTAAAACATGTGTAGAAACTAGCATAAGCAGTATCATCGGCAATACTGGTTCGATTCTGATAATGTTTTATTTTTTGTATTGTTGTTAATTTAATTACCTTTCAAAAGTTTTATTATAAATTTTACCATAGAATATATACTTAGCGAGTTAGGCCCCAAAACATTTTTTGTTTCTTTATAACTTTTTTTTCTGATTTTTTTCGGGAATTTAGTCCATGTACGAAAATAGAAAGGACAATTATTAGAACATTATTGGAAAGTTCTATTTTTTGAGCCGTTTTCTACAGTCTATAGAAAAACATGTTTTTATTTTATTGCGCAGCAGCTATTGTGCATGGAGCAACTAATTTGTGTCATAGGCATCCGTAGTCAAAACTCAACAAAATAAAAAAAGAAGCAACAAAATCGGTTCACTAGTTTCCGAGAAAATCTTCGCACAGACAGATAGACCAATGGCTAAAAATGTGTTTTTCGAACTCAGGGGGTACTGAAACGTATAGATCTGTCGAAAACCGCATATCCGAAATTTGATCCATTCACAATACTTTACTTACCTAGTATAGGTAGGAAAGTAATATAGATATTTCACCATCAAACACACGCATATACACATTAAATTTTTAATCTAGCTCTTGTGAAAATAGTTGATTCATAGGATAGTGTCTGATCTGTTAGTTTATTTGGGTTAAATGTCCTTATGTACTCCAACTAGAGTGGGAAGGTCAAGACCCATTGCATATATCCACCACAAAATAAATTTTAACCCATCCCATGACAGGATTTCTAAACAGGCTCCCTTCAGACTTGAGATAGCTTGACACCTCCAGCCAGCATGACACTCAGTGTATGTGTATATATATGTATGTATGTGTATATGTGTATATATATATATATATATATATATATATATATATATATATATATATATATAAATTAAAGGAGAAGTCCATCCAGAGCTTCAATAGTTGAAATATATTTCTTTGTTTTGCATTCTCAAATAATATTAATAGATAAATACAAGTTATAAGTTTCATATCTATTGAGATTAGACAGTTCAGAATTTTGATAGAAACATTTTTTTTTTTTCTTTTTGATATTTTTGAATGGCCTGACAACCTGAGTTGGAAATGTTTTTATTGTAATCAATATCTTTCCTTTCATGATACCAGAAAAGTGGTCATAAATAATAGTCTTTCATTATAAGTAATAATATAGTAATTTATATAACTTTACTAAGACATCAAAAGAAAATAATTAATTTTTAGTAGATGTGTGAATATTTCACTTTTACTTACCAATGAAACCAATAATCACAAAGGTCACATGCTATCATGGGACTACCGTCATCAGGACGCATGCATGCTGGACAGATCCACATCTGTTGATTAGCATCACCATCCTAAAAAAAAAAAATAAAAGAATCATGCAAATAAAGTAAAATTCCATTTATACATTAAACTGAGAAATAGCAATTCCATAATTATATTCATCAGCAAATTTTTTAAAGAATGACTCAGTTGATTTTGAAGAAATTTGTAATAACGTTTATTATTAGGGTACCAATAATTCGAGGTAAAATGTAGCCTTCCGTAGGGTGGTGTTGGGGCAGCGTGCCATTTAGAACCACTCAGCCCAATTATAACTGCAATGAATTTGTGTGATAAAAGGAAGAAATAACGTTGTCTGCCTCTTTTAGGCCATGAGAATCTACAGACAGACTAATTAAAAAATTGCAATTTTAGCCGTCAAAATTCACTGTTTACAGGGAGCTTGAAATTTTAATACATGAAAATATTCGCTTTAAGAAAAGGAAATAACCTTTTCTATCTATGCTATTTCCGGTATAAAAAATTACCAACTTCAGGAAGCTTGAAATTTTAAAATAAGGAAGTATTTGGTTTATAATAAAGAATTAATGTAGTCTGCCTATGCTAGGTCGCAGAAATCTACTGGCAGATTCAAATTAAAAAATTTCAATTTCCGGTGTAAAATTTTACCAATTTCAGGAGGCTAGAAAATTCAAAATAATAAAGTTCTAAATCAAACTCCTAGCTGAACACACCTCCCTGAAGAAGACCTGCAAAGTCGGGTCAAAACGTTGACTTTTAATAAAATAGTTTTACCATTATTTAGCCTATTTATGACTGCCACCCCGGACCATCTTCCAAAATAATGAAGTATTTGGTTTATAATAACGAAATAATATTTTCTGCCATTGTTAGGTCGCGGAAATCCACTGGCAACTCAAATTCAAAAATTGAAATTTTTATAGTAAAAATTCACCAATTTCAGGTGCCTTGAAAAAAATTATAAACGTAAATTATAAATTCAATATTCAAAATAAGAATATAAATTTTCAGAATATTCCCTGGCTCAAGTTTGCCTAAAATCTCAGGCAATTCCTGAATTTTTCCCAGAAAAATAAAATTCCTTTGACTTTTTACAGTTTTCCCTGTCTTTAAACAGGATATGTAATCATAAGTTTTGCTCAGTAAAGCAATTTTAAATTTTTAAACAAAAAAACAAGGAAGGAATCTATGGGTTCAGAATCAAATTAATACCAGAAAATAATACTTACCCATTTTGTAATAGATGAAACCGTCTCAGGTTTGGGGATGCTGAGAACTGGTGCACAACTAAAACTAGGTGGTTTTTCAGGAATTTCAGGTTTCATTTGAAAATGTGATTCTGAAATCAAACCATAAAATGGAAGTAATTTTATATAAGTGTAACAGTATAAATTAGTTGCAACATGTATAATTTTTGTCAGTGTGGCAACCTCAGACAAATTATATCAACACTTTGGTTTCAGCTTGTGAACAGCTGTATAATGATTAATGTTACATCATTGGAACCACAATACATGCAATAGCATTATTTAAATCAGTTGCATTTGTTACATGTGTTTTAAAATAGAATCCAGCCTGTTTAGTTAATAAGATACAATGAAAGTATCAATGTTGAGATAGACAAACACAAGAAACATGCGCTAAGAAATTATTCAAATAATTTCAAGTCATAAACATTGAACATTATAGTATGAAAAACAAAGATTAATTTCTAAAACTTTTAAATTTAAGAAATCAAATGAATGGACAATTGTAAATAGATTAATTTATATAAATAACATATTTTCTTCATAAATAATTTGTGATGCCTTACTGTTTTAAAGAGTCTCACCTCATCTTTAGGATTTGGACATATTTTTTCTAACACTCAACATAGATTTGATTTATATATTCCCACCCACCCCTTCCTCTCGGCAATACAGATTTTTGGTAGAAGTATCACATGCCATTTCTACATATTTATTCTCTTAATCCTTAGATTGTATTTTCAAGTTAAGAACATTTCAGAAAAGAAAATACTTTGTCAATTTCATTCGTAGTGTCCTGTAAAATGAAGTGTAGACCATTTGTCAAGTCACAAGATAGTCTAAATGTTTCGTAAGCTCTGCATTCTGTTAAAATGTGTCTCACTGTCAGAGGAGTCCCACAGGTTTGGCATGTTGGCGAATAATAACGGGCCATCAGGGTACGGTGTGTATGACCTATACGGAGGCGCGTAAAAATTACTTCCTCTCTGCGGTTATTCCTATTTGACGATGCCCAAGAGGAAGCTTCACCTTTAACCTCCCTCAATTTATTTTCAGTTACATTCGAACATATCTGTTCCCATTTTGTCTTCATTTTCTGTTTGATGACAGTTTTAAAATCCTCTACAGGTACTCCCCGATAAGGTATTCCATCAGTAATGGATATTTTGGCAACTTGATCAGCCACTTCATTACCGGTTATTCGGCAATGCCCAGGGATCCAGACAAAAAATACTGATTTATTATTTCTATTTGAGGACTTTATTGAGTACAGAATGTTTTTTATTATATTAGATGAGAAAACATTTCCTAGACTAATTAGGGCGGATAGAGAATCTGTGCATATGACAATCTTTTGTTTAGTGGGCTGTATAACATTTAAATCTTTATGTATTGCAACCAATTCAGCAGTATAATTATAACATAATGGTGAAAGAGAAAAAATATGTTGACGTTCGTAACATATAATTGATGCTCCCACGCCTGCGGAGCTCTTCAAGCCGTCAGTGTAGAT
This sequence comes from Nezara viridula, assembly GCA_928085145.1. Classification (NCBI taxonomy): domain Eukaryota; kingdom Metazoa; phylum Arthropoda; class Insecta; order Hemiptera; family Pentatomidae; genus Nezara; species Nezara viridula. The sequence continues at coordinate 78,183,595 of OV725078.1, forward strand.
AAAGTCAGAATCACCTAGTCTGTTTTGAAATTTAAGAAATTCTTGTTTATATATATAAGGCATTGTTGTTTTTAATAAATTTAGTGAGAGAAAGATGAATTTTTGGAAAAGGAAGTCCCCAAGGATTAATTGGTGAAACTGCAGTTTCTTGAAAAATAGGAAGTTCAACATTTATATTATTTAGTAAAGTTGAAACTCTAATTGTAAAGGGTGTTCTATTTGGTAAATGAGGTCAAGTTGTTGTCTCCGTATGTCCCAGCTTCGACACATAGGCTATTTGCAGGGCTAGATCGGAAAGCACCAGTAGCTATTCTGAGTGCGGTGTTTTGTACACGATCTAGAATTTTTAAAATGGTACTCGATGCCGAGTTGTAGGCATTACATCCATAGTCCAATTTCGATCTTATTAGTGTCCTATACAGGATTAGCATGCTTTTTCGTTTGGCGCCCCGGCTAGTGTTACTGGCCATTCTTAAGAGATTCAGGGAGTGGAGCCAATTTGCTTTTAATTGTTTAACATGTTGAATCCATCTGAGTGTTCTATCAAAGGTCAGTCATTCCTAAGTACCGTACAAAGTGGGAGAAGGTGATTGATTGATTGTTTATGGTCAGTGATGGTAATAAGTTTGGCTGTCTTTTGCTAAACAGAATCGCAACTGTCTTACTTGATGAAATTTTAAAACCATTATCAGTAAGCCAGGTACTGATGTTGTCCAAAGCAGTTTGTATGTTATCTTGTAAGTCCATTACATGTTTTCCCTCGGTATAAATTACAAGATCATCAGCATAGAGCAAGCCTATGACGGGTAGCCTAATAACATTCAACACCTGATTAAAGCAAATGCAAAAAAGTGTCACACTCAATACACAACCCTGGGGCACTCCATTCTCCTGTTCGAATCCATGAGAAAGAACATTACCAATCCTAACCGTAAAAGTTCTATTTGTTAGAAAATTATTTATGTAGGCAAGTACATGACCATCAATTCCAATTCTAACCAGGGTGTCAATTATTAGTCTTCTCCATGCCCTATCGAATGCATTTTGTATGTCAAGAAACACAGCTAAAATATTTTTCTTGTTTTCAAAGGCATTTAAAATATCAGTCTCTAAACAAACCAAATTATCTTTCGTACTTCTCCCTCGCCGAAAACCACTCTACCAAGGTGGCAGTACATTTTTGGATTCAAGATACCATAACAATCTATTGCTTATTAGTTTCTCCATCAATTTACAAATAGAAGAGGTTAAGTTAATCGGTCTATAGCTATTAATATTCATAGGATCTTTATCTTTCTTCAGAATCGGAATAGTGATAGCTTTTTTCCAGATATTTGGAAAACTATTAGACAAAAATAATTTATTCAAGATTTTTAGAATCATTGATTTATTAGAAATACTCAAGTTTTTAATCATACCTATTCAAATCTGATCTTGACCGGGTAAAGAATCTTTTCGTGAATTCAAAGCTATAATAAATTCAATCATTGAAAAGGGCAAATTTAAGGGCTCTAATGAATTATTAGTAATAACTAACGGTATTGATTCAATGGATTGTTTTCTGTTGAGAAAGTATGCTGAGTAATTTAAGGACGAGGAGATAATATAAAAATGTTTAGCTAAATTGTTCGCTAGACTTACAGGGGTCAGTTTGATATTGATCGTGATCTTTTAAGCACTTTATTTGAGGAGAATAACCTAAATCCATTATTTTTCTAATCGTTTGCCAGACCGATTTTTCTAATCGGTGTATTACAGCTAACTTTACTGAGAAAATTTCTGCCATGATAATTTTTTGATTTTTTTTTAATTACATATCTCACATGTTTTCAGACAGATTTATGTTTCTCTAAGTTTTCAGAAGATGGCATGATTATAAATTTTTTAAAAGCTTTTTTTCTGTCTTTTATCGCCTTATTACATTCATCAGTCCACCAAGTACATGACCATGGACTTTTACAATACCTGGAAAATTAAACTGAAATCAAAAACACGTTTTTAAAATGTCCCACTAAAGTCAAATTTTATTTACTAAATTTTAGTCCAAACCATGACATTCTGATTGGTTCCGAACTCATGGATGACCTAAACTTTAAAATAGATTTTGAAAACCGAAAAATTAAATCAGACTATAGTGAATTTAACTTCATATTGAATAGGGACTCCCTCCCGATTGAACTCAAGAAAGGAGAAAATATAGCAGAAATACCTAAGGGAAAGAACTTTTTTATTGATTATAAAACGGACGGACTGGAAATACCTCCCGGAATATATAGGGATGAAATAAAAATTATCAGTGATAAAAGAGAGAAAAATCAAATTGCCTCTAATGCATTTCCAAGAAGTGGAAATAGTGAATCCACCAATAGATAAGGAAGACAAAAATATAAATGAGCAGGTCAGAGTTAAACATATTCCTCCGCAACATAGGTCTGAATTATTAAAATTCTTGAAACAATATCCTGCCATATTTAAAACAGAAAAAGATGCATTATCAGCGACGGACCTACTGGAATACCAAATTAAAACCAAAACGGACAATCCAATTTCTTCCAAAAATTATAGATACCCACAACAATTTAGAGAACAAATAAGAGGTGAAATAAATAAAATGCTAGAAAACAAAATAATTACTCCCAGTAACTCTCCCTATAATTTGCCTGTTTGGGTAGTTCCCCAAAAAGCCGATGAATCAGGGCAGAAGAAAATAAGAATGGTGATCGATTACAGAAAGCTCAACAGAGAAACGATCCCAGACCGATACCCGTTGCCGAATATTGAGAACTTACTCGGAAAATTAGGTAAAGCCACAATTTTTACAGCCATGGATCTTTGCTCTGGTTTTCACCAGATTAAAGTTAAGAAGGATTCAGTTCATAAAACTGTTTTCAGTACTGACCAAGGGCATTTTGAGTTCTTAAGAATGCCATTTGGGTTATGCAACGCCCCTGCAACATTCCAAAGGGCGATGAATATTATATTTTCAGATATGCCACATGTATTGGTATACATGGATGATATTATTATATTTTCTGAAACTTTTAACGACCACTTAAAACATCTAAAATCGGTTCTAGAAAAACTGAAAAAACATAATCTCAAAATCACAATTAGACAAAACAGAATTTTGTAAGAAAGAACTATTGTTTTTGGGCCATATAATAAGTGAAAAAGTAATAGAACCTAACCCAGATAAAATAAAGGCAGTCAAGGAATTTAAGTTACCCAAAACAGAAAAAGAAATAAAAAGCTTTCTCGGCTTCAGGATTTTATCGAAAAATGATACCGAACTATGACAAGATGCCTGCGTAAGGAAGAAAGTGAAATAGATCCCTAACTGTGAAGCATACCCTACTGTGAAGCATTTGAACAACTAAAAACTTTAGTCTGTAATATTCCCATAAATCAAGTCCCCAACTTTGAAGTAGACTTCTAAACAACTGACGCCAGTAATTACGCTATAGGAGGGGTTCTTGCTCAAAATAAAAGTGGTAAAGAATTACCAGTTTGTTTTGCATCTAGAACGCTTAATAAAGCTGAACAAAATTATTCTACAACAGAGAAAGAGTGCCTAGCAATAATCAATAGTAATAAAGAACGAAATAACATTTGGAATCGGTAGAGACAACTACAATGAAAATCCAGAAATTCAGGAATACTTGGTTCAAGAATATCATGAAAAATTTAGAAATACCAAGGAAGCTATATAAGCAAACATAGAAAAAAATAAAAAAAGATGTATTTAACATTAGAACAATGTATACTAGGCTTGACACACCCCAGCATTATATCGTATGACGAAAATATAAAAACTCCATATAAAAATTTACTAACAAGAGACGTAGAATTTCTAAAAGACGTAGAATTGCTATATAAGCAAACAGAAAAAAATAAAGAAAGATATATTTAACATCAGAACAATGTAAACTAGGCTTGATACACCCCAGCATTTTATTATAGGACGAAATTAAAAATATAAAAACTCCATATAAAAATTTACTAACAAGAGACGTAGAATTACGACATAGAATTGCTATATAAGCAAGCATAGAAAAAAATAAAGAAAGATATATTTAACATCAGAACAATGTAAACTAGGCTTGACACACCCCAGCATTTTATTATATGACGAAATTAAAAATATAAAAACTCCATATAAAAATTTACTAACAAGAAACGTAGAATTACGATGTAGAATTGTTAAAAGACGTATAATTGCTATATAAGCAAACATAGAAAAGAATAAAGAAAGATATATTTAACATCAGAACAATGTAAACTAGGCTTGACACACCCCAGCATTTTATTATATGACGAAATTAAAAATATAAAAACTCCATATAAAAATTTACTATCAAGAGACGTAGAATTGCTATATAAGCAAACATAGAAAAAAATAAAGAAAGATATATTTAACGTGGTTTGATGAAGATTGCTTAAACATGTGCGAAAAACGAAAAGCCGCTAAATTAAAAGCTCTAAATAATCCTAGCGAAGACAATCAGAATACTTCCGAACCTCAAAGAACGAAACGACAAAATTGCTCAAAAATAAAAAAAGGGAGTATCTTAAAAATAAAATAATTGAAATAGAAACTAATAAAATCGAAAATAACGTAAGAGACATGTACAAAGGTATAAACAGATCACGTAAATGTGTAGGGTCCGTAACATCTGGAATTAGGGATGATAATAACAATATTCTGACCGATCCGGTTGACATATTGAATAAATTTAAGGACCACTTTGACAATATATTAAATACGGGAAATTATGATCTTTGTCCTCCTTCTGAGTACCAGAGCGCTGAACCGTTGATAGAAGAACCGAGTAAAGAGGAAGTTGAATTAGCTATCGGAAAATTAAAATCTTATAAAGCAGCGGGAACCGACAATATTCCTACTGAACTAATTAAGGCATGCGGGGAAGCTGGAGTTTCTAAAATACATCGGTTGGTTAAAAAGATCTGGGTGAATGAGAAATTACCTGAAGAATGGAAAGAATCTATTCTTATTCCGATTCACAAAAAGGGTCCGAGGACGGATTGTAATAACTATCGAGGAATTTCACTCCTTCCGGTATGTTATAAAATATTTACTTTAATCTTAACCAGTCGAATAACGGAATACGCCGAGGAAATTATCGGAGACTACCAATGCGGATTTAGACGGAATCGCTCGACTATTGATCAAATATTTTCTTTACGGCAAATATTAGAGAAAAAATTGGAGTACAACGGTATTGTTCACCAGCTGTATATAGATTTTAAAAAGGCTTACGATTCTATTGACCGCCAGAAACTGTATAATATTCTAATCGAGCAGGGGATTCCTAAAAAATTAGTAAATCTAGTCAGGATGTGCTTGACGGAGACACTGAATAAAGTTAGAATCGGTAATAATCTGTCCGAAAAATTTGAGGTTCGTTCGGGTTTAAAACAGGGGGATTCCCTTTCGCCTGTACTGTTCAATTTGGCATTAGAACATGCCATTAGGGAGGTAATGCGTACCAAGAAAGGGTTGGATCTGGGTGGGACAACATCCGTGCTGGGCTATGCTGATGATCTGGTACTGTTAAGCGAAGACCTTGAAACTATAAAACTAAATACGACAACGTTAATGAAAGCCGGTAAAGAACTAGGACTCGAAATAAACGTGGATAAAACAAAATATATGGTTAGCTGCAAAAATGGCGATACTACTGGTGATATCGATATAGATGGTAATATGTTTGAACAGGTAGAGAAATTCAGGTATCTAGGTTCTACGATAACTAGAAAAAACGAAATTGAAGAAGAGATTAAGGTTAGACTGAAGGCGGGAAATGCTTGTTATTTTTCTGTGACAAAACTACTTAGTTCGCGCCTCTTGTCCCGGAACTTAAAAATTAGAATCTATAAAACAATTATCTTGCCTACAGTTCTTTATGGATGCGAAACTTGGCCGCTTACATTAAGGGATGAGCAGCGTCTTAAGGTTTTTGAAAATAAAGTATTGCGTAGAATATTCGGACCGAAGAAGGATGAGTTAACCGGAGAGTTCAGACGGTTACACAACGCCGAATTGCGTGAGCTGTATCCGGGTAATATAATTGAGGTAATTTCATCGCGGCGAATCAAATGGGCTTGTAAAGTTGTTGGACTTAGTAACGAGAGAATTCCTAAAAGGTTAATATTTGCTGTGCCGAATGGTAAGCATCCGAGGGGTAGACCGAAGCGAAGGTGGGAAGATTGCATTAAAGCTGATCTGAAGGGACTGGGTTTGGACGGCGAACGGTGGAGGAAGGTGTGTAATAAGCGATTGGTGGTGTCGGCATCGAACCTTCGGGTTCGCTAAGCCTTTTTATTTATTTTATTATTTATTTATATTTAACATCAGAACAATGTAAACTAGGCTTGACACACCCCAGCATTTTATTATATGACGAAATTAAAAATATAAAAACTCCATATAAAAATTTACTAACAAGAGACGTAGAATTATGACGAAGAATTGCTATATAAGCAAACATAGAAAAAAATAAGGAAAGATATATTTAACATCAGAACAATGTAAACTAGGCTTGACACACCCCAGCATTTTATTATATGACGAAATTAAAAATATAAAAACTCCATATAAAAATTTACTAACAAGAAACGTAGAATTACGATGTAGAATTGTTAAAAGACGTATAATTGCTATATAAGCAAACATAGAAAAGAATAAAGAAAGATATATTTAACATCAGAACAATGTAAACTAGGCTTGACACACCCCAGCATTTTATTATATGACGAAATTAAAAATATAAAAACTCCATATAAAAATTTACTATCAAGAGACGTAGAATTGCTATATAAGCAAACATAGAAAAAAATAAAGAAAGATATATTTAACATCAGAACAATGTAAACTAGGCTTGACACACCCCAGCATTTTATTATATGACGAAATTAAAAATATAAAAACTCCATATAAAAATTTACTATCAAGAGACGTAGAATTGCTATATAAGCAAACATAGAAAAAAATAAAGAAAGATATATTTAACATCAGAACAATGTAAACTAGGCTTGACACACCCCAGCATTTTATTATATGACGAAATTAAAAATATAAAAACTCCATATAAAAATTTACTATCAAGAGACGTATAATTGCTATATAAGCAAACATAGAAAAGAATAAAGAAAGATATATTTAACATCAGAACAATGTAAACTAGGCTTGACACACCCCAGCATTTTATTATATGACGAAATTAAAAATATAAAAACTCCATATAAAAATTTGCTAACAAGAGACGTAGAATTACGACGTAGAATTGCTATATAAGCAAACATAGAAAAAAATAAAGAAAGATATATTTAACATCAGAACAATGTAAACTATGCTTGACACACCCCAGCATTTTATTATATGACAAAATTAAAAATATAAAAACTCCATATAAAAATTTAATAACAAGAGACGTAGAATTACGACTTAGAATTGCTATATAAGCAAACATAGAAAAAAATAAAGAAAGATATATTTAACATCAGAACAATGTAAACTAGGCTTGACACACCCCAGCATTTTATTATATGACGAAATTAAAAATATAAAAACTCCATATAAAAATTGACTAACAAGAGACGTAGAATTAAAGTGGTTATTAAGAAAAGCAGTTTGTTCAATGTCCGATTCGGGCATGGTTTATTTCTTTATTAAATTACCACTAAGGGTTGCCCCTTCGACTACATATTACATACTGTCATATCCCATTATTTATAAGGAAAATATTGTAACTATTCCAGTTGAAAATAATTTAGTTATAAGACATAATAATCAGTTTTATAAGGGACAAAGTTTAAAATATAATTCCAAATTTTATTGTAATTACAAAAGTCTTAGTTTAGTAGAAGATAGGTGTATATTAGAATTAAGTAACATCCAAAAATTAGAATATTGTAAAATAATAGGAATTTCACAAAAGCCATTTATTAAACTCATACCTAGCCTTAACCAATATCTCACCTTTAATTTATCTACTATTGAAACTAACATAACAGAAACCATGTTATATCATTTACCAATCACTAGTTTAATAAGCCTTGACAGAAATGAAATATTTACTAGTATGTTCTAGAATGGGAAAACATTCATAATAGATGCCCAGATCGTTGGAGATAATCCGAGTACCTCTTATTGGCACAGAATAAAGATCAACAAATACAAAGCCTTAGACTGTAGAATGGCTATTGGTCAAACAATTAAAAAGCCATTCATGGACATTAACGTATATTCATGTATTTTGACCTGGAGAGGGATATGGTGTAGAGATTCCATGCGAGACCTTTCAGGATTGGGACTGACAAAGAAAACGATGAATCACAAAACATCAATTGTTCTGAAGGGATTGAACATGAATTATTACGGTTGGCATAAATTGTTACCCCATTGAAAATGATAAGAAATAATGTATGGGTTATTTTTTAGTTGAATGTGATATCATATATTCATGATCCCTAATCTGAATTTTTTTAGAACTTTTATGTTATAATAATTTAGATTTTAATCCGATTTAATACAAAATGTTCTATATTGAATCCCGCTTGTGCTTAAATAAGATATATTACTGAAAAAAAAAATATGTGTATGCTATTAACTATGTATTATTTTATGAATATTGTGGATGTGTATGCAGGTGTAAGTAGGTATGCATTAAGTGTATGTATGCATGTCCATTTATTTATTTATTTTGTTATTCAAGTAAATTTAACTAATTGATTGTTAATTTTATTTTTATTGAATTTTGCATATATTGGGACTGTATATATATATTTAAAATATTTATGACGCAGCAAGTTATTGTATAAATATCTGCATAGTTTTTGACGAAAATCTTAATACTTGTGAGACCTGGGGAATTTAACCCAGGATTTATCTTATATTTTTATTTTGTTTTGCTTTTATTTGTATTGTTTAGTCTTAGTTTTTTGTTTCTTTTATGGTGAAGGTAGCATCATGTTAAGGTAAATGGAATTGTGAATAAGAAAATTTTGTCAGTAAAAGAAAAGAAAAAAAAGCATGTATTTTCTGCCAAATAAATAAATACTTCAGCAAATCAGGACAAGACAACCAAGTAACTAAGTTAATTCCAGCAAGTAACTATGGGTTCTTTCCTGAAAATTCCAAGAAATTTATCTGGAAACAGCTAGACTTCCCCAAATACATAACGAAAGCATTAGAAACAACATAAGATATATTTTAAAAAATGAATCAAAAGGCGAAATACGAATATTAGTCCGGAAATACACGATTTAAAAAAAAAATCACTTTTTAATACTCTGGCGGTACTGCTGTCATTGTACCAATCCCTCTCCCATCACCTACTCCCATTACCTATACATGATTTCCTACAATCCACCGCTATCGTAATAAAAATGTTCTGCTTTCCAGTTACCATTGCATCAGAGTATTGCCCTCCAAAACGATCCATATCAAATGCCCAATTCAGTTCTCTCATCGACTCCTTAGAACATCACTTCATCTTGGATGCAGACTTAAATGCCTAGCACCAACAATAGGGTTCCAGAACCAGGAATTCTCGGGGCCGAACTCTGCTGTCTGCACTCAATTCCCAACGTTTTTACCTTCTTTCCTCCAACTTTCCTACCTACTGGCTCACAGATCCTAACCGTAATCCTGGTATCCTTGATTTATTTATCTACAGTGGCTTAGGTCCCTTCAATTGCTCCATTACACATATAAATGAGCTTTCCTCTGACCATAGACCTCTAACTCTTAAATGTTTCACTTGAACCCGTTCCCAAACCATCTCCACCGTTATTTATAAGGGTCCCAGTTAACTAACATCTTTTCCACCAAATTATCTCCGATAAAATTGATCTCAATATATTCCTAATGAACAAGATAGTACCGTCATTCCAACAAGCTGCCTGGACTGCCTCCTCTCCAAAAGACTCCCCAAAAATTCCTAAAAAGAACATTCTACCTCAACACCTCCTTGACCTAATCCAAATCAAACGCCGTACTAGATTATTATGGCAATGTACTATACATTACTGTAAAAAATTAAAACTGGACTTGGCCATCTTCAGTTCACAATTCTTAAAATTAAAAATTAAATTAGCCACCTTCAGATCACAATCCTTTAACTCCTATCTATCCTCCCTCTCTGCTCGTGACAATTACCTTTGGAAAACCACAACAAAAATCCTAAACTTCACCAAATTTCCAATCCCCTCCGACGAGATGAAGGCTCCTAAGCAGCACGTGATGAAGATAAAGCCCAGAAGTTCACCAGACACTTATCCAATATATTTATTTTACATACGGAATCGCTTATCTCCCACACCATGACAGTTGAAGAATTCTTTACATCACCTATTCCACCTTCCTTGCCACCTAAAGCAATTCATCCTTCAGAAGTGAAGTTTCAATTACAAAAACTAATCCCCCGGATATGATCTCCTTTCTGCTCAGATCCTTCGACAACTTCCATCCAAAGCAGTCATATTCCTTACATACATCTACAATTGCATCCTATGTAATACCCACTTTCCTCTATTATGGAAACATTGCATTATTATCCTTTTCCCAAAACCAGGGAAACTTCCCGCTTGACACCCTATAGACCAAATTAGTCTACTACCAATCCTTTCAAAAATCTTTGATAAGATCCTTTTGAAACGAATTCTACTCTTCTTAGAATCCCAAAATCTTCCTTCCCATCAGTTTGGGTTTCGCTCACAACACTCCACTGTTCAACAAGGACTCCGATTCATTGATCATATTTCAGCAGCTGTGAAAAACAAGCAATACTGTTTGGGTGCATTTCTGGACATAGCACAGGCTTTTGACTGGTTATGGTACCCCGGGCTGTTCTTCGAGCTTAAAAAACATCTCCCTCAGTCCTTATACCTAATCCTTCGATCCTACCTCTCCGACAACTCCTTTCGAATGCGCTGTGGAATATCTTCTTCCGATATTTATCCTATAAAAGCCAGTGTCCCCAGGACAGCGTCTTGGGTCTCGTGCTGATTCGGATACATTCCTTGCAACATTTGCTGATGACACCGTAATTCTATCATCCAACTCAGATCCCGAAATAGCATCCTTAAATCTACAGAGGCACCTCTCCATCATTGAACATTGGTGCAAATAAGTGGCGCATTAAAGTGAATGAATCCAAATGCCAACATATTACCTTTACACTCAGACGCAATACCTGTCCACTAGTACCCTTTAACTCCATTCAGCTTCCTTACTCGGACACAGTCCGGTATCTTGGCTTTCTTTTAGACCGAAGATTAACATGGAACCCACATACTAGACTCAAAAGACAAGAACTCGACCGACGATACGGCCAACTATACAGACCACTAAACAGAAAATCTAAACTTTCTATTGAAAAAAAATTACTTATCTACAAGACAATCCTGAAACCTTTGTGGACATATGGACTTGAACTGTGGGAGACAGCAAAATTTTCTAACATCAAATGGATTCAATCCTTTCAATCTAAAATCCTTTGAATAATAGTTGATGCTCCATTCTATATAACCAACAAAACCCTACACCATAACCTTAATATCACATTTGTCCTAGACCTTATCCCAGAAAAATTCTCTAAATTTCACCAGAACCTTACCCATCATCCCAATCCCCTTGCACAATCCCTATCCAGCACCACCCATCCGTAAAATCCTCCTCGAAAGTTGAAGCAGCAGTGGCCCAGAGACCTTTTGTGAATAAGTATATATTGGAGTTTTGGCAATGGCCAGATTCTCTACTCAAGCCATATATGTGTGGTTATAGCGCCTCTTCTCAGCTTTTACTGGTCTTTAATACCAGTAATGCGGCTGAGTGAGGGGCACCAGGATCTCCTAGAGTCCTGCCTTTCCTTCCATGAGTGGTGAGAATGGCTCTGGGATCTTGAGTGAAAGAAATTTTTTTTAGATATTGTATAGAAGCATGTGGGTATTTGGGCAGTTATTTTCATTAGGTTAGTTTCTTTTTGTTTAGTTTAGTATACATACATTTATTTTTAGGATTGTTTTTCTGTAGTCTTTATTTTAAACGACATAAGATAGATTAAAAAAAAAAAAAAAGAATTAATAGGCGAAATACGAATATTGGCACGGAAACAGATGATTTTTTATAAAACTCTCATAACCTACCAAGCAATTTTCCTCCATCACGTACAGCAAAACATCGCAAATATGGCAAAAAAAATTATATAATCATATACGGTGGAAGAAAATGTTTAGGCAACTTTCCATTTTTAATTAAAGTAAAGGCAAATAACTCTAATGAGTTCAACATAAGAAACATTCGACTTATTTTGGCAGTGGGCTGTATTTGGATGAAGTGTTAGGTTATATGAACTGTAAAATAAACTCACCCTTTTATGCTGGCATAGACTTAACTGAGAGGGCCCTCCAATCTGCTCCAGTTGACGCCTCTGGGAATCTTTACAGTGGAATAAGGTGAGTGTATCTCGTAGCTGGTGAGGATTAAATTTTATTTTTTAGGTCTTATCTGATCTGTTTTCACTATTCCCCACAACACGACAGTCGAGTATAATAGTTTTCACACAAAACAGTCTTCCTCTTCTGCTTGTCAGATTAGGGGTAAAATAAAAATAAAACTAATGTGTAGATGGGCTCTTTCCACCCCTTACAATTATGTCTTGTTTTTGTTAACCGCTACTGAGTGCAGAATCCTCAAAATTGAGTATTGTTGGAATTCGAACATAATACATTATTGTTCAGGGTTTTTTAATGTTTGTTTGTTTCCAAAAATGGTTCTTGAAATGAGATGTATGGCCTGCTCCAAGGAAATATTCGTTAACACCGTTAATACTTTTTGTTAGTTTCCTTTCGGTTTGCCAAATATAAACGGCAGACTCAATAGAATAAAACCCACTCTTACACATCAGAGTTGGGCATATTTGTCTCCTCATTCTCCCACAATTGTATTTAAATATGTGATATATATATATATATATATATATATATTCTTTATTTTTTTAAAGGGAAGTCCAGACAGCTGGGAGGGCAGAAGATCAATGTCAGAATTTAAAGCAACTACAGCAACAGGATGAGTACTCGTAATTATTATTATCTTGTAAACATCTGTTTATCATGCTGCCGGGAAACGTGTGTTTTGCAGAAGTGTTAGCCCGCTCAACCTCCCCGCCCTATATTTAAATTGAGTTGGAGTTAATGTTAATGTTATCGAGTTAGAAATTTGTAAATTGAATTGATGTGAGAAAAGTTTCTTCTAAACTCTCAATTTTTTTCTTTCACCCCCCTCTATGGCCCGACAATTCTAATTCGAAACTAAATAACAAAATGTTTAAACACCAAACATAAAAAATACATTTGGCAGCTTAAATGATTTAAAAATTATATTTAAATCACCAGGAAAGTATTTATACACTTATTTTCAAAACAAATTTTGTGTGCTCGGAAACATAAATTTCTACTTGCGTATTACCTTTTAGATATCAAGGTAAATCAACTGCCATCGTTTTTCAAGAAAGTTTCAGATATCATGCGGCTTGATGTCTAGACGGCTCTATATAAATATAATCCCATTCCACTTCACACTTTTGCTAACAAGCACGTAAATTTATTTTCTTAGGTTTGGCTATATTTCAGAAATAGTCTGTTCGATTTGGCCCAAAGCTAGAGAAGAAAGTTGAGTGTTGGTGAAAAAGATGATAATATATCAATCTCACTGAATTCCATCTACTACTTTCTCCTACATGTATGCAAACATATTTTTCTTGAACCATCCGTTCGATTTGGTTAAAATATGAAGGAAAGTAAGGGATTGGTAAAAAAATGATCTAGTAGGTAACAATGCTATCAAATTCCACCCATTACATTAAAAAAATACATAAGCTTTCTGATCTGCAAACACATGCCTATAGCTTGAAAACAGCTATTTTGATTTGACACAAAGTTAGAGAAATTTGAAGAATATTGCAAAAATTGTCTAGTATAATTTCATTAAATTCCATATTACAATTAAAATCAATATAAATAACAGTTAAAATATTAAGAAAATTGTAATAACTGTGAAATATGGTAGGCACTCAATATATGGAAAGGGGTCACATACATGCATTTTTACATTCACTTACCTATATATATAATGTATAATATGTAAAAGAATTCCGATCATGAAAATTTTCTAACCTAAGTTTTTAACGGAAATGCACATTTTGAGGTACCTGAGTCCAAATAACCAAGTCCCGCAAAATGGTCTGTGTGTGAGCAAACTAGCTCAAAAAACGAAAAGTCGTACTAAACTGATATTACGTATTTAAGATAGGTATATGACTCAGATATGACAGCAACTTTTTCCTTAAAATCGGCTAACTGGAAGTGCCACTTTATATCAAAGGTGAAACACATTTTTACAATTTTCTCAAAAACGGTTCTTACAATTTTAATTAAACTCGTTGTATCAGTGAATAATTAAGTGGTCTTTAATATCATTTAGGTCTTATCCCCAATGAAGTCACTTTACAGGCCTTAAATGCCCAATGTTCATATACGCCTTTCTCTAAAGCACCTTTAATATGGTTTATTTTAAATAATTAACTATCTCTAATTTTTATGAATTACGAAAAAATTCTTATTCAGGTCGAAAATGAGTCTCTGGATATACTAGAGCCAGAAGGCATACGTATAATGTAAAATTGGAAAGCGGAGAATTTTAGAAAAAACAATATCTAATATAGAAAGTTGTAGAAGGTAACGGAGAGTGGTGAAAAATTATAATAATTTTTTTAAACTAATATTGTTTAACGTAAATCACATGTTTTCAAGGAAATTAAATGACATTTACTGTCTAAATGTAAACTTTTAAAATTTTGTTTTAAGTTTGAAAAAGTATTTAAAATCCACAGATTCAAGGCAATGATTTTGTTTAAGATACTATTTCATTGGGTTTGTGTGAAAGAAGAATTAAAATATAAAATCATTTCATGAATGTATAAAGCATATGTTTATAACCTTAAATACATTTACTGTAGTTTAATAATTTTAGATTAGATATATTCAAGTCAGCATTTATATATTTTATAAATACAGATACAGTAAGATGTTTCCAATTGTGTGTATCCAGATGTAACCGGATTACAGAGGTATTACGGTTACCAGCTGGCTGAGTAGATTATATGGCCGAATAATTAAAAACAGAATAGAAAATGACTTAAAGGAAGAGATCAGCGAGGAACAGGCGGGTTTTCGAGCTGGGAGATCATGCATTGATCACATCTTTAGTCTCTCACAACTTATAGAAAAGAAGATGATCCACGAACGTAAACTCCACATGATATTTGTATATTTTCTTCAAGGCCTATGATTTAGTACCTCTAGTGAAATTGTGGAAGGTTTTGGAAGCCACATCTATTATGAGATACCTCATCAGAGCAATACAAGGGCTCTATAAAAATAGGAGATAGAGTGTGTAGAGGTTTCCCCATTAACAAAGGATTGAAACAGGGCTGCTGCCTTTCACCCCTGATTTTCAACATTTTTATAGAATAAGCCCTTAAAGACTGGAAAAGATCGTGCGACGGAATGGCTGTTCAAATCAGGGATGATGTCATCTACAATTAGCAGTACACCGATGATCAAGTCATAATCCCATCGGATCTGGATGATGTGAGCTATATGATGAGGGAGTTGCTGGACACGTATTCCAGAAGGGGTCTGAAAATCAATAAAAATAAAACAGAGTGCCTGGTTTTCAACGCTCCAAATTTACCCCTTGAAATAGCTGACTGGATGCTCAATGTCAGCCGACAGTTAAAGTACCTCAGATACTGGCTCTTTTCTAAAGGAGGTAGTGAGGTTGACATCGAACATAAAATAAACAATGGGAAAAGAATAATAAGTTCGATAAATTCAACCCCCTATGGACTAAGGAAATAAGATTGGAAACTAAAAAGAAGATCTCCCATTCCTTTGTAGAAAGCGTAGCCACCTACGGATCAGAAGTTTCGACAAATACAAAAAAGGTGGAAAATAAGTTGCTTTCCATGGAAATGGATTTCTGGAGAAGAAGCAGTGGCATATCTAGAATCAAGTGGATCCTAAACGCAACAATTAGAACCAAAGTCGGATTTCAAAAGAACATCATTCGTCTGATTGGGACCAAAAGGTTTAAGTGGTATGACCACTTAATGCGGATGGATAAGAACAGCTAGCCAAAGAAAATTTATAACTATATGCCACCTGAAAGAAGGAAGCATTGAAGGACAAAGGAAAAATGGATAGAGGACGTGGAGGAATTCGTGGCAGCCAGAGGGCTACGTGAAGGGGATTGGATGGACAGGGAGCAGTGGCTTTTGGGTATCGGGATATGACTTCTTAAGCTGTGGAAAAATCCAGAAAAAAAAATATATATATTTAATAATTAGGTATCCACGTCTGTTTATTCCAAAAAATCTTACCTACCGTATAAAATCGTACCTTTTTAGAAAATTAAATTAGTGAATAATTTGATGAATATTTTCTTTGTGAAATCCTAACATTATCATGTCTTCCTCTAAAGTACCTTTAATTTGGATTATACCAAATAATAACTATTTCTCATTGTTAGGAGTTATGAAAAAATGTTAAATATAACTTTTGAAAGAATTTGATAATTGAATACAGGAGAAAAAAAGAAAAATACTTACCCAGGATAAATAGTCAGAAGTTATAACATGTAATATATCGTTGGAAAGCGGATAATTAAAAAAAATGTCTAATATAGAAAGTTGTAGAAGGTAACGGAGAGTGGCGAACAAAATATAAATAATAATTTCTAAAAACTAACATTATTTAATGTAAACTTTGAAAATTTTGTTTTAAGTTTGAAAAAGTATTTAAAATCCACGGATTCAAGGCAATGATTTTGTTTAAGATACTATTTCATTGGGTTTGTGTGAAAGAAGAAGTAAAATATAAAAATATTTCAAAGATATCAGTTGCGTCTTAGACTAAGGCTGGGACAATACGTACACCGCTTGGTCTAACAGATAAGATTTCTCTTTTATTATATTACATTCATTTGTGTTTCTTTTTTAATCATATTATATATTTTTTTAAATATATTTTTTAATTTCATTTTACTTTATAGCATTATGAATATTATTATTAATTGTGGGTAAATGGTTGACTGTCGTGAATAATGAAGGGAAGAATAGTTGGGGTGATCAGTCAAATAAGTTGTGTGGTCCTCACAGGTTTCGCGGATGACCAGGCCGTGTCAGGGCTGCAGAAAGAGTGATCGGCAACGTTCAGAGGACATTTGAGGGAATTGGTTTGGCTATTAATCCTCAAAAAAGCGTGGGCATCGTTCTAAACAAAGGAGAGCTGGAAACCGCCATGCTCTCCCTTGAGAACGGAGAGTACATCCAAACAATGCAGAATGGAGATACAATCAAGTATTTAGGATGTACATTCTCGGGAGAGCTACAGTTCAACGAAGATTCGGTGACCAAATTGAACGAAAACCTGAATAAACTGGTAACCTCTCCCTTGCTGAAGCCGGAGCAGAAGCTAAACATTGTCAACCAATATCTGTTCCCGGGTCTTACTTACCCTCTCCAAACTGCGCCCCTCACAAAGCTGCGTTCTGCCATACTTGACGGCATCGACACCATGATTCGCAGGAGTGTGAAGGCTATTGTTGGATTCCCTGCGAACACCTCCACGGCGATGTACGCTCCCAGGAGGTATCGAGGATTAGGATTAATCCGCTGCCAATGGGAGGCTCCTCTACAACATTGGTCCATTGCTCAGCGACTGTCCAATGTGCCCGATGCCCTTTTTCAGTCGATCTTTGATTATTCGGCTGAGGTTGATGAATGTGCCGAGAGATTGGGGGTTGATCGGGGTATTCGGAATATGAAAGCTCTACGGCAGTCGCTTCGAGAAAATTCGTTTGAGGAATGGACCAATTACAAGTGGCCGGGCATTGGAGTTCGCCATTTTAAAGAGACCCCGAAAGCCAATAAATACATGTACGATTCTGGGTCTGAATGGTCAAATGCCCTGAAACTAAATATTAATTATGCTCTCCTGTGTGGAGTCCCAGGTGTCAGCGGACAGGTAAGAGAAGTTGGGTCCCTCTGTCGCAAATGCGACAGAGAGCCAGAAACACCAGCACATGTGCTTGGAAAATGCCCCAACAACTCCCTCTTTATAACACGCCGTCACCACAGAGTCAAACATGAACTGATGAGGCTCCTTGAAGAGAGAGAATACGCCTGTTTCGAGGAAGTATATTGTATAGATACGGATGGATCCACCCGATATGCCGACATTGTAGCATTCCCTAAGACGGGAAAGTCGGCAATGATTTTGGATCCGACCGTGAGATATGAGACCAACGACCTCGATCAGGCAGAAAAAGTGGAAAGGGAGAAAAAACAGACATAAGAGAAATGCATCCCTTTCCTTAGTGAAAAGTTCCGCGAGAGTTTCGGGCCGAGAGAGTTCCACGTGAGAGGCCTTTGGTTCGGAGCTCGCGGAACGATACCAGACTCAACAAGGAGCTTCATGGAGGGCCTTGGTGTCGACATAAAGGACGTGGCAAGGTTGGCAGAGAGTATAATCCTCGACTCCCTGGGAATCATCCACCACCATGTGCATGGGAGCGGATAGGGAGAGAGTTTGCTCGCGGGGGGGAGGCATGCGTGTGTTACAGCATTTTTATATTATTATTTATTGAACACGTCCACTGTACTTAATGTATTTTTTATGTATTAGGTTAGAAAGAGAGAGGAGAGAATGTGAGGAGTGGGAACAAGTATAGGGGGAGAGAAGGAAGAGAAAGGGTACAGAATGATAATAAATGAATGAAAGAAATAGTAAAAATTATAAAAAAAAAAAAAAGGAGAAAAAAAGGAAAAAAAAATAATAATAATATATATATATATATGTATAAAATATTGTATACTATGCTCATACATATTGTTAGTCCTATATAATTGTATAATACTTTTAAATAATGTCTGTAGTGATTAATAAGTATGCTGTGTAATTGGGCAGCACCATTTTTTTTTATTTTATGATAATAAAGTGATTCTCTCTCTCTCTCTCTCCTCCTGATAAAATGTTTCACAAAAAAACGGACAGTATAATACCTACAATATAATACAATACGGACAGTATAATACCTACTTATTTAGTGGCAAAAAGATGCGATACAGAGGACTTTAAAAAAACCTCACCATTTTTTATACAAAAAACCATTACAGGTTTAGTGGGAAATGTTAAAAAATTAAGAGACGGATCTATATTGATAGAAACAATAAGCGGACATCAAACAAACAAACTATTATCTGTAATGGCTTTCGGTCCCTACCCAATTGAGATAACACCACACAATACTACTCTTAACTTTAGCAAAGGTGTAATCTGGTGTATTATATATATTATATACATATATATTTCCAATATAAGGAAATAGATGAAATTAAAAAAGAATTACAGCTGATAATCAAAGATATAATTAGAATAAAATTTAAAAGTAACGGAAACGAAATATTAACTCATAATTACATTGAAATCTTCCCTACCACTCAACCTCCTCAAACTTTACAAAAAGGTTATCAACAAGTTTGAGTTCACACTTAACCTCTAACTGTAGAAAAGAATCAGTGTGTGCAATGTGGCTAGGCTAGGCATGAAGAAAATGTAAGGTGCACTTTAAGAGCCCACTGCGTGAACGGTAATGGCGAGCACAACGTGCTTGATAAGCAATGTGTTGCATCCATAATTCAAAAAGAAATAAAATCTATACAAATTAATAATAAAATTCCATTACATGAGGCAAAAACAATTTATAGAGGAAATAATCCTGCTTAGTTTAATAAAACTTTAGCAGCAATAACGAAAAATAAAAATAAAGAAAATCAAATTGACTTCAATCGTTTATAATACAATATTCGTTAGTACTTTATTTTGTAATTTACTTTATTTCTACAATACTTTATATTATCGTTCAATTTCTATTCAGCATTATTTAAATATACGATGATTTACAATACTCGTGAAGCATACTCAACAAAATGTAAACAAACAACCGAAACATCAAACCCAACGTTTCTTATCAGTAAGCCTGATATCAAGACTTTTAAAATTATATCATTTGAAATAATGATCACAGAAATCTCTAGTTTACACCTAAATGTTTTGTAATACATCCTGAACAATAAAAATAGAAAAATAAAAAACATGTTTATACACCATTATAATTTGTGTATATCTTATTAGTAAAACTTTATTTACTTATGAATTACAAATAAAAACCTTTTAAAAACAAATTGAAAATGTGATTCTAATAATAAATTATAAAAATGAACAGATTTTAAAATATGAGAATATAAAGCAATTTCAACATATAATTTATTTTAATGTGGCAACCTCAGATAAATTACGTCAACACTTTGGTTTCAGCTTGTGAACAGCTGTATAATATTTGACATTACATCATTGGAAGCACACACTCATCATAACCATGCAGATATACATATTAAATTTTCTAAAACATGCTTTAAAACAGAATTATGCCTGCTTCTTGCATATCAAATAAGTCTTTAGTTGTTAGATACATTGAAAAAAACAATATGAAGATTTAATCTATAAAATGAATAATAAACAGAGTTTCAGTTCTTAATGGCCAAACTCTGGGGTGTGATTCTAGATAAAATTTCCAACAAAAAAGTTCATTTGATACATTGTCCAATTCTAAACGGAAAAGGAGTTAAGGCCAATTTTCTGTGGTTTTTAAGTACACCATCACAAAGTAGACTGTTTTTGACAAAACAGTGATTAGATTTACTTAGGTCAATCATAAAAGGGACTTTCAAGAGGTACGACTGCTGTAGTCACAGTATCAATACACGAGGAGCATATCTCTGTACAGAGGCCGTATTAGACCTGAGAGCAATTTAAGGCGTACAAAAAAAAAAAAAAAAAAAAAAAAAAAAAAAAAAAAAAAAAAAAAAAAAAAAAAAAAAAAAAAAAAAAAAAATCAATTTTAACATATAAACTCATATCAGTGTGGCAACCTCAGATAAATTATATCAACACTTAGGTTTCAGCTTGTGAACAGCTGTATAATAATTAATGTTACATCATTGGAAGCACACACTTATCATACACATGCAAATGCATTAATTAAAACTGTTAGATCTAGTTTGCACAAGGTTCATAATTCAGTACAGGAGCAAGTAATTTAGCAACTAAAATACTCCCTACTCCCCAAAAAACAATGGTTAGGCACAGAACACGAGCGAGTGATGTTCTGCAAGACAAACAAGCTACTATAGAATAAAGTAAATAAGCTGCCATAGCTAATTTAGATACCTAACATAACTATTTTAGAAAATGTAGAAGAATAAATTCAACAATAGATGAACTTCGAGAATATATGAAAGTTGCTTTAGTTTTCTATTTGTGAAATTGAAGTCACAAATTCAATTTCAATTTAAGTTAAACAGTAAATTTTCCAATACTTTGTATATAGATTGCTTAATTTATTTATTCTAATTATGTGGGGACTAAATAATCCAAAACTACTCATGTTCTAAATATTTTAAAACAAATTTTAAAGATGGTTATTAGCTTCAGCAAAATGACAAATGTGTGGCAACTATTTAAACTCTACTAATGACAGGTTCAAACTACGTTGCCTAGACAGTGTGGATTTAAGAGAATTAGTGGCTGTTTTGGTCATACAGGTCCCAATATCTCAATCATTTTTCTTAGTCTTTTCATTTTGAATTGTAATAATTGCAACAAACTACTAACTAGCAAGGTTTGGAAGACGAAATTGGTGTTGAGCAAGTTGTATGAGGCTAATAAGTCATTTATATTATGCAAAAATTAAAATTATAAAAAAAGGAAAATAAAACTTTTTTTTTTCAATTTGACTATTTCAATCCTGATTTCAATAAACTTTAATCTCTTGTGATGTCCTATTTATTTATCTAGGTCTCCTATTAGTTAATTTCACGAAAAAAAAAAATTAAATAAGTATTTACTTTTTAAAAAATTTGTGAACAATAATTTTTATTGGAATCTTATTTGGAAACTTTAGGAACAAACCTAAACAACCATGAAAATTTTTATTCCTCTCCTGAAAACACTTCAACAAAACAACACAACTATAAATAATTCAAAATCCAATGGTCAGTCATATTTGGATGAATGATACTTAAATATTTGGGTTCTTGAGATAGTTTGGTTCTGACCATTTTTTTTTTTTTAACAGATTTAATGGTTAATTAGATTTTTAAAATATAGCAATGGATTTTATTTGGACCATTAAGAGAGATAATTATAATTGGAAAGAGCTTTTTTAACATTTAAATACTTTTAAAATGATAACAGATATATATCAATTTTATTTAAGAGGAATAACATGGAAACATTAAGTAAAATCAAGTTTTTTCAACACAAACAACAATCCAGGTTAATTGTTATATGAGTGTGACAGCTCAAATTCTTTGAATAATTTATTGAATAATAATTATCATGTTCACAGTTGATATTTCACTAACTAGATAACGTGACAATATCTATCAGCTCTGACAGCTACTGTTTCACTATCATGTAACATCTGATAGTCCAACAGTACTGCCAAGATAACTAATGCTACAATGAAGTAGAATTTACACCATGTCCGTGGAAGTGACAGTTGCTACCATGAGAATGCAGTTGACGCGACACTTTTTGACGACTTAGACGTGACTGTTGCAATGATGGCTATAACTGTTATAGCGAAATCAAGATTCTGATGAATTATTTACAAAAACATATTTTTAACAAAGTTTCCTTTTCTTTTTAATATTTTAAATAATGTATGGTATTCAGTTAAAATAAAATTGTCCATAAGTTATTTCTTTTATTAAAACCTGTTTAAAAAAAAACTGAGACAATTATAATTTTTTTGCCAGATAAAAGTTGAATGAAAACTGGAAACAAATTGATAGCACGACTTTGATGAAATTTTTATATCACAAAAATAAAAAATTGTGCAAATGAAACAAAAATTAATAGTTATTTTCAGTGCCTGACTAAAATAAAATATCTAACCGGGAATATCTCTTAACAATACAGGAAAATCAAACAATTTCAAGGTAAATATACACCAAGCTAGTAAGCCAAAATGGCTGTGCTTGCCTTAACCAATAGAAACACAGGCTGGTATGTTTTTGTCTCTATAAATCCACTGTAATACAGACTAGTTTATTCAGTGACCTATTGAGACAAGGTGAGGTAGAAGCATTTCTTGGCTCCCAACAAAATAGAACCTCATTAAATCACATAGAAAACTATAAGGCTAAATTTAACTATATACATATAGACATATTTAGTAACTGAATTATTTGCCATTCAACTAAATTGTAAGGCCTAGTGTGATATATGCATTATGCATGCTTTAAAACAGAATCATGCCTGTTGTAAAGGAAAAGTAAATTAATAGTCTTAGTTATTAAAAATTATAAATAGTTGTTAAAACACATTGAAAGTACCAATATTTAATTTGTAAAACAAATTAATAGACAAAAAATATAAGTTATTCTTCAAAATATTTTAAGCAATAAGTATATTGACTTTTTAAAAAAGTTAAATGTTAATATTTAAGAAGTAGAATTAATGAACATTGTAAACAGAGCGATTCATATTAACATTTTATGATAAAAAAGATCCAATTATTTCAAAGCAAAGAGAATGTAACACATAAATCCATATAAAAAATGACATGAAATAAAATACTTCAAAAGAATCAATAGTTCAACAATTAAAACTTAATGTAATAACTTATATACACCAGGGGTTTAAATTAACTCCAATAGTAAAGAGATGGGTATGTAGTTGAGTTGACTGTTGAAATTATAAAGATGATGAAAAATTGTCAGAATATGCAGTCAAAAATTTCTTTAATGAGTTAGTTGACGTCTATACCCAAACATGTGGGTTATCAAGAACAGTTGAGTTCTTGTCCGACTCTCCAACCATTGTCTTGATGAGGACCCACATGTTTGAGTAGAAACATTGGCTAATAACTCATTTAAGATATTTTTGAGATGGAGACATAAGGCTAAGCAATGTGAATCAGGAGTAAAAGTAGTCTAATAACTGACGTCATAATGGCTGTTCACATAGAAACAAGAAGTCCCTTACTGCTTTGTTCAGAATGGTGTGACTTTAGTTCCTAACAACGTAAGGTGAGTTAAAATTTGTTTCTCACCAGTCCCAAGAAATAAATCTTGATATTCCTACTAATCTGGTTATTAGAAGGAAGCAACTTCTAAATAGTTGTCAGGTGTTGGCAAAAAGAACAAGGCCCAATTGCTAGTCAGTTGTAAAACGTTAAATTAAATTCCAAAATGAATGTTTAGCTAAATAAATCAACAACAAAAAGTTAACTAGCAGTAAAACCTCACTAGAACCAAAACTTCGTGTTTCTGAAGTATAAAAAAAAACATGATATGGCTATCAGAGACACTATCGTTTGTTTAATATAAAAACATTGACACTAAAAGAAAAAACTACAATGGAATAATTAAAAAAAAAAAAAATCTCTTTGGGGATACTGACAAGTTCACTAAGGATCATCCCACCTGATGACACTCCAAAGCATGGTTTCAATGGTGCAACAGACTACCCTGGATAATCAGTATATTGGGTCTAATGCAGTACTGCCTTTTCAACTGAAATAACTTCAAACAATACAGTTCAATTACAGAGACAAATCAGCTTAAAATTAAGTATTACAGTTATTCAGTATCGACAGACCATTTAAGATCTATATTTTAACTTTTCTAAAGCTATATTCGTTTAGAGGGTTGTACAAGAAACAAGCCTCTAAACGAAAGCTTACCTTCCTTTGGGAACCATATCACAATTTTGTACCAAAGCACAAAGTTTAAAATAATCATCCTTAAAAGCAGTGAGTGAGAGCTATGTCCAGTAGAGCCTCGATTATCCATGGAGGGAATATCCCAGGCAACATAATCTTGCTTCCCCTCATGCTGGTCACCCATCAGAGTACGAACCATGCTCAACTATTCTTATCTTTTTATACGTATCACACACACCTTAACTGTTGAACCAAACTTTATCTTTTATATGCTTGTTAGTACACAGTATTCATGTGGATGATTTGGACAAGGTAAGACTTTGGCCAATTAGCTTCTGTTGCCAAAAAGAAAATCATGACATACAACTCCAATTATTTAAGGATGCATATTAATTTAAATATATAATTAAAGACGAAGTAATCCCAAATGAATTTGTATACAATCCCATGAAGACTTCATCAGCATCAATTAGAAAAGTTAAATAAACTGAAAAATAAATCTATTTATCCAGATATTCAACATTCTTTTAAAATAAATTTAAAAAGTATTGCATAAATAGATCAATAGAATGCTTACTTACTCCCAGCTTTCGAACTTTTAGTCTTTATAGTGTTAGAATTAGATGGAGTTTTTTGAATATCAGGTACTACATAAGGATTTGCTTCTGCAACATTTTCATTTTCTTCTTTTTTTATAATAGGTTTAATAACACTGGACAAAAAAAAAATTAAATAAATAAATAATAATAAAATAAAATAATTCTGATAAATAATATAAATGTATAGGTACATACATTACATAAAAATATTAAAGTAATTACCAGAAAAATAATACAATATAAATATTAATAAGTTTACCTTTTCCTTCCAATGCAAGCAATGGAAAAAAAAAAAAAAAATGTGAGATTTGAAACGTCTGTAAGATAATATACTAAGATTAATCTCTAAGAAATAGAAATCTCACATAAAATAACAGTTCACATCAATGCCTAGTCTAACAGTACATAGTCCTGTCATAAATATTGTTACAAGGAAATATATACAGATACAAAGAAAAAAAAGAAAAATTATTTTTTTTTTAAACTTTATTAGAAAATAAAATGTTTATCTATAGAGAGTAAAACAAAAAAGTTGTTCTCAAAATGTCCCCCTTTTGCCTTGACACAGGTATTTAATCTCTGTGGCCAGTCACCAATAGCAACACACAGCACTTCTGAGGAAAGTGCTCAACTGCTCGGACCAGAGATTGTTTGAGGCTTTCCAAGTTAGGGTGTGATCTGTGGTATGCCATCCTCTCCAGTTTGGAACAAAGCTGATAATCTAGTGGATTGAGATCAGAGCTTCCTGAGGATCAATGAGGCAGAGATGAACTGTGGAATGTTCTTTTGCAGTCACTGAGTTGACCTGGCCTTGTGAGCTAGAGCGGAATCCTGCTGGAAAACTCAATGACTTCCAGCAAACAGAGTATCGTTTAGAGGCTTGACAACAGATTCCAAAATATCGTCCTGATAGATTTCAGCGGCTGTATTAACTCCTTTTTCACAAAAATGGAGCTTTGTGGTGCCATCAAAGCAAACTCCCCACCAAATCATCACTGAAGAAGGGTGATGATCTCTTCCACTCTTCCAATGCCTTCCTGGGCTTCTTTAAAGCTGTGTGGGTACACACGATCATTTGGCGATTCAATTGTAAAAATTTTATCATCGCTAAACAAAATCTTTCAATGAAGACCAGTAGTGTAACGGCCAAGGAGCAGTTTGCATCCGTCCACTCTGATTTTTTTTTATGGAAATGGTTAGCCTTAGTCCAGTGAAACTTCAAAATACACCCATCCTAAGGTCACTTTTTATTCCCACTTCCCGAGACATGATTTGTTGTTTTCGAATGGGATTTCTTCTGATTCGAGCAGCCACTGCTCACTGCATTTGCCGTTCTCACAGTGCAGAGACGTTCAGACAAAGAATTCTCAGTAGTTGAGGTCTGTCACATACAGATAGCGTCTCATTATATCTATCAAAGTGTTAAAAATCTCTGACATACATTTTCCAACTTTGTGTAAGGCGATCTCAGCTATTCGGTTTTCTTTATCACCCCACTCCATCTTAACTTAGCGAAAGAAAAATACAAAATAATTGGGGTTATTATTCTGACATGTAAAGAAAATAACCTGTTAGAGGTAAGGATTATCTAAATAATACCCAAGGATGAAACCAAAGTTCAACTTTTGTAACAGTATTTATAGCCAAGAGTATATAGGTATATCCAAGGGACGATTTTCTAAAAATTACAGCATAAAACAGTTTGAAACTGATTTATTAACATTGCTTTAAGAATATATGAAATTAAACATTACTAGAGGCATACCTCCGATCAGTGGCAAAAATTATAGTCAAAGAACTATAAAAATGACTAATCATAATTTTAAAAATAAAATCATTTATTAGGCTGACCGACCACCGAAAGCATAGCTGAACTGAGCATAGCAAGAGGCGGTCGGCGACCGATTGCGTAGTGCTCAGCTCAGTCAGCAACTTGACTTGCATCGGTATCCTTCACATATTCCCAATAACATTTTTTAAAAATATATACAGGGTGTCCCGTAAGAAGTTTTGTGTTTTTTTTTAAGTGAGTCATGTTTTTATTGAATCGAAAGCAATAACTAAAGAAATATTTAAGTTAAGTAATTAATAATTGCTTCATTGTAAACAAAATGAAATTTACTTTATATGAACATAGAGTTTATCATTGTTAAAACTATTTACAGAGGACTTTTGAGCAGCTAAACTAAGCTAAGTTCTGTTTTTTGAAAAATCATAAATTATTCACCTTTTTTTTTTTTTTTTTTTTATCATCATCCAATTATACTACAGTTTCCCCACTTTTTCAAAAACTTCTTCATTAAATGAGCTTTAAGTTCATATTAATTAACTTGAGGTTTATTAGGGAAACATTTGAAAATCAGAGCAAGTTTTGTAAAAAAAATGATGATATTTTTTATCCTCTCAAGTAAAAGTACCTCTGTTTTCAGCAAAAATTACTAGAATCAATTGTTGCAAAGCTTTTATTTCTTGTTTTCCTCTAATCTGATGTGCATTAGGAAACATGATGTGGTCCCACAAGTTAGATTCGGAGAAAATGCTTTTGATGTTGTTCCATGCATCCAATACCTGTGAACTACAATAACAGAAAAGATGGAAGAGGAAGCTGAAATAAGATGCTGATTAGCAGTAACCAGGGCATATTTCTCCCTATCTAAAATTATTAGAGGCAGGCTAATCAGTCGCACTCTGAAAATAAGGCTGTACAAATGTATCATAAGGCCAATAGCAACTTAAGCATGCGAAACATGGATACTCAATAAATTAGAAGTGCAAAGGCTTGATTGCTTCGAGAGGAAGATCTTGAGATGCAACTTTGGATCAGTCCAAGAAAACGAAGCTTGGCGTCTGCGCCAAAATGCGAAGTTGTACGGTGAATACCAGGACTTGAATATCTCCAACTTTGCTAGGTTGCAGAGAATAAAATGGATTGGTCATGTCATAAGGGTGGAAGACTATAGGTACCCTCTAAAAGCATGCAGAAACATGCCAGATGGGACAAGACCCTGACACGCTGGAAGAAAGGGTGTAATCACAGACATAT